>QANZ01053924.1:182175-208812 GCA_003254925.1 Chamaecrista fasciculata | reverse complement strand
GGGGGGGGTGAATATATATCGTCTAAATGAACATATATAAATTCTAATTAGCATTATATATAATAGAAGCAATGAGATATGCTAGAGAGACAGAGAGGGTGTGATCAGGGATGGGGATGAAGATGTAGAGGCATATTGACAAATACATGCCTACATTGCATATTTGTTCAAAGCAACTTACCGGTAAATGCGCACACTTTCAGTTTATCCTCACTAAATTTCTTGCTAAGTGAGGTTATACTGAGCTCTGGCTGTGAAGTACCGGAAAATATTTTTTATTTCCTGCTATTCTTAAAATGCTGTCATTTGCTATGCTAATTCCATGCATTGTAGTTGTGCAGCCTTTTCTGGAGCATAGGAGCTTCCTTTATATTAAACTACTCTAGTACCCTACCCACTATTGCATATCAAGCTTTTGTTTTGCAACTGATTTCACAATTTTCAAGTGATTATACCAATTGCATTTTACAATTGTGAATGGAATTTCCATAAAGTCTTTTGATGAAATATATAACCTCAGTGCCCTGTTACTAGTATCTTATGCATTATCTTTACACATTTACAGGCTCAATTATTTCAATCAATTCCACAACTTTGGATATTTTGAATCTTTCCTCGAATGGTTTATCTGGCTCGTTGCCAACATCCTTGAGAAGATGCACTATCGTGGACTTAAGCGAGAATATGTTTTCTGGTGATATATCTGTTATGCAGAACTGGGAAGTCTCATTGGAGGTGCTTGATCTGAGTTCAAACAGGCTGTCTGGAAGCTTTCCGAATTTGACAAGTCAATTCGAGGGATTAACAACACTTGCTCTCAGGAATAATTCTTTAGTTGGATCCTTGCCTCCTAATTTGGGGACCTATTCTAAATTGTTTATGGTTGACTTCAGTTCTAATGAACTTAGCGGGCCTATTCCTGCAAGTTTCTTTGCTTCAACCACATTGACATACTTGAATCTTTCTGGAAACCATTTTACTGGGCCAATTCCTCTTGGAAGTTCAAGGGCTGATGAATTAATAGCTATGATTCCTTATCCACCGATGGAATATCTTGATCTTTCTAGTAACTCCTTAGAAGGCTCCGTACCTACTGATATAAGCAAGATGGGCAGGCTCAAACTATTGAATCTTGCCAGGAATGACTTTTCAGGACAACTACCAAATGATTTGAGCAAACTTGTTAATTTGGAGAGCCTTGATTTGTCTAACAACAAATTTGTGGGACAGATTCCTGATAAGCTTTCATCCAGCTTGAATGTGTTTAACGTGTCCAACAATGATTTATCTGGTGATGTTCCTGATAATTTGAGGAGATTCCCCGTTTCATCCTTTCACCCTGGAAATGAGAAGCTGAAGTTACCGAGTAGTATAACTGGAGGATATTCTTCAGTGCCTGATAATATCTATAATAAAGCAAAACATCATAGTTCAAAGGGAAATATCAAGATAGCCATTATTCTTGCTTCAGTGGGTGCTGCTGTGATGATTGTCTTTGTTTTATTGGCTTATCATCGAACCCAACTTAAAGAATTCCGTGGAAGAAGTGAGTTTAGTGGTCAAAATACTGGACGAGATATCAAGTCTGGAAGACATGTGCGGCCTTCTTCCCTCTTTAACTTCCACACAAGTGTTCAGCACCCACCAACCTCATTAAGCTTTTCAAATGATCATTTGCTGACATCCAACTCAAGGTCTCTCTCTGGACAGTCAGAAATCGTGACTGAAATTGCTGAGCATGGCTTACCCCAAGGAATGGTAGCAGCTACTTCAGCTTCTCAAATTCCAGATTTGATGGATAACCCTCCCACATCATCTGGAAGGAAGTCATCACCCGGTTCCCCATTATCTTCCTCCCCCCGGTTTATAGAAGCACATGAAAAACCAGTGATGTTAGATGTGTACTCACCAGATCGCTTAGCTGGAGAGTTGTTTTTCCTTGATTCTTCCCTAGCATTCACAGCAGAAGAATTATCTCGTGCTCCGGCTGAAGTTCTTGGCAGAAGTAGCCATGGCACTTTGTACAAAGCAACTCTTGACAACGGTCATATGTTGACTGTGAAGTGGCTAAGGGTGGGATTGGTCAAACATAAGAAGGAGTTTGCTAGAGAAGTTAAAAGGATTGGTTCTGTTAGGCATCCTAACATTGTCCCTTTACGGGCATACTATTGGGGACCTAGGGAACAAGAGAGGCTTCTTTTAGCTGACTATATACATGGAGACAGCTTGGCCCTACATCTTTATGGTAATTGTTAAACTCCCTCTCAATGCTGTGTTCATTGAAATTATTACATGGTTATGTACCTATATATGGCTATCTTCTGCACTGTACGGCACATGGGTTTTCTCTTCAGGTGTCCTTATTCTCCTGAATGTTCAACAAATAGGAAAATGAGAAGATAAAACTAATCTATTAGAAGTTGGAGAAATTGTCAGAAAAAAAATAAGGGCATTTAGTTGTGATCTTGTCTCTTAATATTGGGCTTTTAGGTGTTATATTTTTCCGAAGGAGTTTGTTTAAGAGATATTTTGAGTTCTTGAGTTTTTATTATGACATAATAAGAGCTTTATAATATTTGAATATAACATTAAAAAGTATTGTGCAGAGACAACACCCCGGAGGTACTCACCATTATCATTCAGTCAGAGATTAAGAGTTGCCGTTGAAGTTGCTCGATGTCTTTTGTACCTTCATGATCGAGGGCTTCCCCATGGAAATCTAAAACCAACAAACATTTTATTACCGGGCCCTGAATACAGTGCTCGTCTCACTGACTACGGTCTGCACCGCCTCATGACACCAGCCGGAATCGCCGAGCAGATTCTAAATCTTGGAGCACTGGGATACCGTGCTCCAGAACTTGCTTCTGCAAACAAACCGGTTCCATCTTTTAAGGCGGATGTGTATGCACTTGGTGTGATCCTAATGGAATTGTTAACCCGGAAAAGTGCAGGTGACATAATATCAGGGCAGTCTGGGGCTGTTGATCTAACAGATTGGGTTAGGCTTTGTGAGCAAGAAGGGCGGGTTATGGACTGTATCGATAGAGACATTGCTGCTGCAGGTAGCGAAGAATCTTCCAAAGAGATGGATGAATTGCTTGCAATATCTCTCAGATGTATTCTCCCTGTAAATGAGAGGCCTAACATCAGACAAGTTTTTGACGATCTCTGTTCCATATCAGTTTGAATTTTTTCTTTTTTGTACATGCATCTGGGAATTAGTATTTTTTTCTGGTTCCTCAGCCCATTGTTGCTTTCTGATTTCTTCCTTCTTATCTCTCATCCTTAATTGATTTATAGCCATCTGATTTTGGGTAATCACCATATTCTTTTCTGTTCTTTCTTCTCTTGTTTCTAAAATTTCCTTGTAAAGTGACAATCCATCCATTGATTAATTGACAGTGCTTGAGTTTGATTTGATAACAGATGTTTGATACATACTCTTATTTCCTCCAAAAAAAAAAGCATTTTTTTGCTTTTCCCCACTTTTCCCTTCGTTAATGTCCGTTTTTCTCAAGTCAAATGTGCTTCTTAGATTCCAAAGACACATTTCAGATTGAAAATTCAAGCTTGCTCTCACCAGTCAAAAAAATTGGTGGGTATGATTGTCTTGTTGATTCACCTAGGAAAGCTCGAGAAAGTGATCTGATATCTCACCGAGTCCGAAGTCATGATTCTCGTGAAAACGGACTCGGATTCTCTAAATTAATACACTTCAATAAATTTTAGTGCAAAAATATAAAATTTCACACCTTCTGTATTTCAGAGGATCTGTCTCTATTAAACCAAGTAAAGCATTACTTTTTTTTTTCCAATAAAATGAAAGCGAAACTCTGCGCTAAACTATCCAGCATGAGATTTGAGTAATTTTTACATATTAAAAGTTGAAATCTATTCTCTTCAGTCATTTTACAAAAAAAATTAAAATGGAAAGATAGTACTAGTAGGTAGCAGGCAACTCATCAATGACAGAAAATGAATATATGACTCATTATTTAAGCATCATTCTCCTCCGACATTCCCCTTCCTCCCTTTTCACTTAATTATTACAGTATGATGTGAAGACCCTTTAGCATAAAAGTTCATGATGTCTTGGCTAGCAATCGTTGAACCTGATCCGAAGAAACATGAGCAATATCTGCATAAAAATACAAGTAAAACAAAAGAAGTAATATGCATTATTAGCGTCTTTATTCAAGGATTAGACTTATACAAAAGAAGTTTTAGAGGAATGAGGAGGAATTATGGAATAGTTATAAAAATATAGAGAGAGAAGCCTATGTTAAAAAAGTTATTTAAATTATTTATTTTAGATTAAATCTTCATTTTGGTCCTTCATGTATGAACCAAATTTCACTTTAGTCCTACATATTTGTTTGTTTCAAAGTAGTCCTCGGTGTTTCTATAATTTTTTATTTTTGATCTTAAATCCATTTTAGAGACATGATTTGACTTCACTTGCTGACCGCGTCAATTAAACAAAAAAAAAAACTTGTTAGGAGTTATTCGTAGCTCTTAATTCATTGTATTCATCAAACTTAAAACGAGATAGTTATGGCCGACTTCATTTGTTTAATCGTAAAATAAACAATACACTTTTGGAGTCCGATTTAAAATGACTTATTTAAAAAGAAATTTCTAACTTTGAACTCATGGTATTTAAATTTGAAATGAGAAAAATATAATCAACCACATTCTATAATTAAAAACTAAAAGTAAAAAAAAAATCATAGAAACAAGATTTAAAACCAAAATGAAATCGAACTCATACATCAATGACCAAAATAAAATTTTAATCTTTAATATCATATATAAATTTGGAGATACCAACAAAAATAAAGTAGACAAGTAAACGCAGGAGTTCAGGCCAAAAAAAAAAAAAGTAAACGCAGGAGTTGACGGCGTTTAGAGACGTTACAGGCATGTGCGTGTACCATTGGTACCATGCATTGTGTAGGCCTCCATAGAGAGAGAAACTGTGAGGTTTTAACAGTCTATTCTCTCTCTCTCTCTCTCTCTCTCTCTCTCTCTCTCTCCTCTCTCTCTCTCTCTATATATATATATATGTATAATACATACACACACACAAATATAGTCACATGCAAGTAGCCACAGATCAGAGAGAGTGTGTATGAATGAATGAAGAGGACGAAGACCTGTCCTTTACAGACTGTAGAATGTATTCACAGTGTTTAGAATTTTGAAGTTTAAATATGTATCCATCATCCGTCTCATATAACAAATTAATGAAAAATAAAATTTGTCAGTCAAAAACCATTTAATCTTATAATAATGCACTGATGGGTTGTTCTATGAGACGTTCGAGTGCCTCTTTGATTGATTTTCATTCAAAGAAATAAATCAATTAAAATTTATAAAATAGAAAAGGTGGATCTTTTTGGTGGGGAAAAGATCCCTTCACTAATTTAATCGATGCTGCTTCAAAGTTGAAGAAATAATAAGTTGTCTTCGTGTTTGTTTTTTTCCCTCTTAAGTATTGTTTTCAGCTGTCAAGTGATTTGCTGCTGAGCTGAGACTAAAAATGAAAAAAAAATAAAAAATAAAGAAACCGAATTTGAAATTCCCAACACAAATGCGCTGGCAGCGCATTGAGTGGGGTCTTTTTTTTTTTTTTAATGTATGAAATATCTACAGTCTGTCATTGCTAAAATTAAAATGATTTATCTAACATGTGTCTTTAGGGCACATTTTAATGTTTCCTTTGATTAGTTAGTAGAGCATCTTATATCTTGAAATTTATGAAAATTAATTTAAAAAATAATTTTTAATATTTGAAAACTCACTTGACCAATTAAAAAAATCTTAACATGTACCCTAAGGGCGCATATTAGAAGACCCAAATTAAAATAAACAAATACATGAATAAGTCAAATCTCATTCTCACAATCTCACTCCCAACATGCAACCCATTGCGTCTGTCAACCATTTAGATGGGTATCAAATTACGGTGTGAAATTTTTTTCAATAAATACGAATTTTTCCCACCTATTTGTGTAACAGTCTCAACGAAGATTAATTTTATTTGGATTTCAAAAACAAAACGGTCAGAACCTTTTCAACAATGTCGACTCTAAAGATTGAACCTGAATCTTCTTCTTAGAGTGTAACTCGCCAAATTGCTCCATCAAACACTTATCAATATTACCATGTGAATTTACTTGTAACCAAAATTTGTATATGTTAGATATTACACTAGAATATAGATAATACAAAATTAAAAATGATCAAATATCAAATAAATATAAATATTATTTTAATTCTCAATAATTTTCTAAACTAAATTAATAATTATTTTCAGTATTTTATATTTATAATATAAATATTTTATTCTATTTTAATTAACTAATATTATATATTAGATATCAGATATATTTAATTTTTAAATTAAAATATTATACCTTATATCTATAATTTTTTTAATACTTCAAATATTTTAAACACTTATTGACTATCGAATAAAATATAATTTTAGATACTAATTTATCGAGTATAAATAAAATATAGATATTAAATAAAATAAATAGACATACTCTTCAACTTTTTTTTTTTCAATCAGTGTATGTTCTTTATCTTAGCCAATTTGAAGATTTTTGTTTTTTGAAGATGAGGCCGATAAAGCTGTCATTCCAATTCAGTTTAAAGTTTGTCAACAGCCCAGAAGAAGACAAGGCCATAATATGATCAGCCCAATATTATCTTAATTATTAATATCATCCAAATCAACAATTTAAAAGTCTAATTTATTAATCAAATAACTAAACTGCCTGAATATTTAGCTCAGTTTTTTGACTTAGGTGTAAAATCTGTATGGTTTTATGGTAGTGATATTATAGTTTAACTAGCATTTCTTTTTTTTTTTGGTACATAACTAGTAGTTTCTTTAAAATAGAAAAATTAAATCTAACGCAAATTTTACGGTTAAATGATAAAATGAGATTAAACTCTAATACAATGTTATACAATGAGTAAAACATTTCTGTTTCATCTCAAGCTGGTATTTTTTTTATACACATTCAAATTTAATTCTAAAAAATAAAAAATAGATAATAACATTTTATCTATGCCTAATTCTACCGTCTTAAAATTCATCGTTATAATAGGTGTGCATCATGTCATGGTGGAGAGATTAAGAACACTTATGGGTTGATTAAATGTTGGTGGAATGGGCTGAATGAATATATGGGTGGCGGTTGCCATAATATCAAACAGAGGAGGTGAAGCGCATCAGGGAGTTTATTTCCTATGAAGATTGGTCCTCCCAAGTTTGTCATGTTTACAGAGAAGCTAATTACGTTGTGGATTGGCTCGCGAATCATGCCCACACGCTACCTAGAGGTATCGTCGAATATGAAAGTTGTCCTTTGAACTGCGTAGATCGTGTTGCTGCTGATATGAGAGGAGTTTCTTTCTCCCGCTTAGTTAGGCCTTAGCTTTTTGCTTTGTTTTTTGTTACCAAAAAAAAAATCATCGTTATATTTTTTTTTGTTGATATTTTTCGTAATGGAAAGCACAACGATCAAAAGTCAAAACTCTTTTGTTGTATAAGAAAATAAATTTCATTCAAACTGACCAAAGAGCATAATTCATCCAACCAAATATAAAAATTAGCAATACCACTAGAATGTTTAGCGGGTGAAAGATTCAAGATTAAAAAGAAAAATGTCTTCATTGTTTTCCGGTTTTATAACGGATGTCCTACCTTGCTTTTTTATTATTGTGAGAATGACAGGTACCAAATGGAGGAGACTTTCTTCAAAGGTTTTAGAACCTTTTTGGAGTACAGCAAAGATCAGCAAATTGAGGAAGTAGCTGTGGTTTGCCAGCCCAGATTTTGCTCCAGAGGCAAGTTGCAGAACCAGAGTCAGCATCTAGAGATAATTAAGGAGGACATTATGGCTATGATAAATCACGGAAGTGGCAAATGGAGGATTGCTGAGCACAATCATAGACAAAAAATGAAGGAGATATGGCCGTGGATCGATAGCTACATTGTTGGTGTTCAATGTTTTCTCTAGTGTGTCTTGGTCTATTTTCTTCCCCCGTTTGTTTTTTTTTTCCCCTATTATTTCTAATTCAAAAAAAAGAATGTTTAGCTAAAACGTGTGCATTATGGTTTGCATCAAACAGGTATTGGAGCTTATTAATATCAACTTAATTAAGAGCTTTTTTTTTTTTGGCAAAACACTCTTTTGTGCCCCTAACGTTTGCAGTGATTTTCAGTTATGCCCCTAACGTTTCATTTTGTTCAAGCGTGCCCTCAATGTGAAACTAATTAACGTTTCAATTATGCTCCCAATTTTGACTCAATGCCCATGTGGCAATTTTTTTACTTATGTGTCATTTTTTTGGTCTGACGTGGCATAATGACTGGACATTCATTTTTTTTTCCACCGTGGCATGATGATTGGATTTACATTTTTGAACATAAAAATTGAGTAAACTAGCAAATCAGTCCCTGGATTTACATTTTTCATCATCTTCATTCATCTTCATTCATTCATTTTAGGATTAGGTTTTTAGGGTTTAGAGTTTGGGGTTTAGGTTTTAGAGTTTTTAATATTTTTAAGGACTAAATTGGAATGTTTGGAAGAGTTTTGAGACACTTTACAATTTTATTTTGAGGATTTGGGACTAAAATGAATGAAGATGATGAAAAATGTAAATCCAAGGACTGATTTGCTAGTTTACTCAATTTTTATGTTCAAAAATGTAAATCCAGTCATCATGCCACGGTGGAAAAAAAAAATATGAATGTCCAGTCATTATGCCACGTCAGACCAAAAGAATGACACATAAGTAAAAAAATTGCCACATGGGCATTGAGTCAAAATTGGGGGCATAATTGAAACGTTAGTTTCACATTGAGGGCANACATAATTCTATGCTTGTCAAAAAAAAAATGAACATAATTCTATTATTATATTATATATGTAAAATTTTAATTTTACAGTAAACTAATGATTCACTTTCAAAGATGATGAGTTAGTCAATTTTTTTAAAATATAATATCTAATATCTTAATTCTTAAAAATACAATCCAAACCCATTGTTTCCGTATGTTAAATTTACTAAAATTCAGCGACAAATTTGATATGGCTTAAATTTTGTTAATGTTACTTCTAACTAATTATGTGATTAGATTAAATCTTTATAAAACTCAATTACTATGTTTAACAAATGAAATTGATTGACTAGAATTGTATTTTTAATCTAAATTTCATAATTTTATTTTTTTAATAATTAAATCAAAATATTTATAGTTTTTTCCAGACCTAATTATTAATTAATAATTTATTTGATTAAAAAAATCCAAAGCAACTCTTTCATACATGTCAAATAGACAAATACCATAGAAACTTATCATCACTTTTTAAATGAAAAGGCGGATCATGGTAGTGAAAGGCCGAGCTCACATCTTTATAAACATTTAAGAGATGTATGTAATTGTAAAGATAATATTAAAAATTTGAAAAAATGTTACTTTATTAAGATCTTATAATGAAAACAGAGGTCTGGTCCATCGAAAAAAATAGTATCAAGTGAAACTTAATCATAATTATAAAGGAAAATGTTTACTATTTTATACTAATGAAAGAGGTTTCACCCTTTGGGAAAAGTGAAATATGGTAAGGGGATCATATATTTTTAAGGACATAATTAAGTGTAAATTTATTTATTTTATAAATAGGACAGAAGTGTAGTTGGTGGACTTGAAGAGCAAAGAAGTTTTATAAATTATAGGCCAAAGTGTCAAATTGACCCCTTATGTATGGGGTAAGTTTCAAATTGGTCCTTTATCTTTTGTTTGTTTCAGATTGATCCTATACGTTATCATGATATTTCAAATTGGTCCCACAGATACTTTTGAGATAAAATTTGACCTTATTTTCTAGCGATCTTAACTGGAAAAAGAAAAAAAAAACTTTTAAAGAGTTAGCATATAGCTTAAAATTCGTCGCATTTCAGACTTCAAACTAAAGAGATATGACTCATTTCACTGGTTTGACCGTGAAACGAGTTCTCACTTTAGAGACTCGATTTGACCTTGTTTGTTAATGCTTCAAAAGAAACTCGTAACTTTGAATTTGTCACATTTGAGCTTGAAATAAGAGAGATATGACTATATTAAATATTTTTGGGACCAATTAGAAGCATCACAGAAACATGTAGGACCTATATGAAACAAATAAAATAATATTTTTTTCTATTGGTGTCGGTGATACTATTTTAACATAAGAAGACAATAGTTGATTACTTGATTATATATATATATATATATGTTTTTGTGTGTGAAAATAGTAATGAATTATTCTTTTTATAGAAAACATACTTGTATCAACTTCTTATTTGGACACAGTGGCGTAGGCAGGAATTTTGGTTGGCGGGGCTGATATTTTTTTTGTTAAAGGTCATTTTAGTCCTAAATATGTGTCTTAATATTCATTTTGGTTTTTTTATGTTTCAAAATGTTCAAATTGGTCCCAAATATTAGGCAAAATGTTTTATTTTGGACCCAAACTATTGAATATGATAATATTTCTCTTGTTTCAAGTACGAGTGTGATGAATTTAGAGCCATGTATTGTTCTAAAAAATTATTTTCTCTATCTAATCAAGGCTGTCAATAAACGAGGTCAAATCGATCGTGAAAGTAGACCATTCATTTCATAATCATACAAGCAAAATTGATTATATCTCTCTCGTTTCAAGTTTGAATGTGACGAATTCAGAGCTATGAGTTGCTCTTAACAAGTACTTTGAACTTGAAATGAGATACAAGAAAAATATGACTAAATTCAATATATGAGTACCAAAATGAAACATTTTGCCAACATTTAAGACCAATTTGAAATATAAAGGACCAAAATGAACATTAGGACATTTAAATTTATAATATTAAATAATGACCTTTCAATTTTCTTCATAGTTCATGTTGTCTACTTCACAAAATGGGGAAAAAAAATTTTGGGAGGGGGGCAATTCCTACACTTTTTTTTGTAAAACTATTAATCTATATATGGGCTTATATAGAAATAATCCAAAATTGGGGGGTGGGGGGGCGTGGCCCCCACTAGCCCCCCTTGATTCCGCCACTATTTGGACACAACTTTTAGTCAAAAAGATTTATTAGCCTTATGAGTCGACTCATTCCACCTGCAGTGTTGATATTTTCTATAAGTAATGTTTATAGTGGATCCGTCAAAACGGGTTCTAATCCACGGGTTGGACCCGTTTAACCCACAAAAAAGATAAGCTGAGTTGATGAAATTCTGACTCACCAATAATTTTGGCCCGCGTGGGTTGACTCACCTAACCCACGAGCCATGGTGAGCTAACCCGGCGAGTTGGTGGATTGACTCACCAACTCACCTAAATAAAAATAAATTGAATTTTAAAAAATAAAAACTACAAATTTAATTCACTAACTTAAATTTTAAATCTAAAATCTAATTCACTCATCTTTTCCTCTTAAAAAAAATCTGATGATATATATAGTTATAAATATGTATAAATTATTAAATTATAATGTATCATGTACACACAAGAAAAAAAAAACAAGTTGAAAAAATAAAATATACTTTGAAGTTTGAAGAAAAAAAAAATAAAAATTTTAGTGGGTTAAGTGAGCTAACCCGGCTCACCAAGCTGCTTGGTGAGCCGAGTTGGCGAAATCCTGACTCACCAAATATTCTAGCTCAGGTGAGCCAACCCATATAACCCGTAACCTGTGGTGAGCCAACCTGTGTGAACTGAGTTTGCCAACTTTGACAGCTCTAATGGATATGGTGAATAGTATAAGATGGGTTGATCAGGTGAAAACTGACAAGTTGTTTGGATTATTGTACGTGCGCTGGGAGATGTACATTCTGTAAGCCTAAATTTTTGTGATCACTTGTTATAGGTTCGTGACATTGTATGGCTGCTCGATAATTATCTTCGTTTAAGTTGTTATGATAGAGATTTTGTGATTATTCTCTTGCAATTGTTTAAATTGTTGAATTATCTAGTTAGTAATTTGATTTCTACCATTATTATTTGAAGGTTAGTTAATTGGGTTATTTATTTTTCTAAACGTAGACACAGTCAATTAATAAATGAATATGAAATTGTAAATGTTTGTGAGAATGAAAATTGGTATGTTCAATATTAATGATGATATGGGATTGCATCATCCCACCTGTTAAATGGATAAGTTTTGCTGTTTTGGAAGGTGAAAATAGAGATGATTTCAACGTTTTTTTTAAAAAAAAATAAAAATAAAAAGTCACTCTACATATTTTTTCATATATGGTCCTATCTATTTTGTTATGTCATCTTACATAATTTTTGGTTATATGCATATTATTTTAAAAAAGTTATCATTCTTATGTAATAATAACAAATAATTATATAATTATGATAATTATAAATATAAAAATTATAATATTTAATAACTTATAAAATTAATTTATATTTTTTATAAAATTATTGTTATTTTATAAATTTTAATGACTAATGGCTGGTTCATTTAGTTGAGGATAGATCCACTGCAGTAGGTTTGGCTGTAGTGAACTTGCACTATGAGATGGAAAACTCAAAAATCACATTTTCATTAGAGTGTGAGTTTATTGAAATTGTGAGTTTTAAAATTTTCTCAAAAATCACATTTTCATTAGAGTGTGAGTTTATTTGGCTGTAGTGAACTTGCACTATGAGAGAAAACTCAAAAATCACATTTTCACTAGAGTGTGAGTTTATTGAAATTGTGAGTTTTAAAATTTTCTCAAAAATCACATTTTCATTAGAGTGTGAGTTTATTGAAATCGTGAATTTTGAAATTTTTGTCTCACACGTCCATCGTAGCCAAACCCACTTATCTTCTGACCCAAATATATATATATATATAAATCAACAATAGAATAATTTGACACGTATGAATTATCATAGTATGAATTATATTATGTGGTTTTATTCTTCAACCTTTTACTTTTAATAAAAAAATGATGTGGTAGTAGTGAGCTCCTTAAAAGTCGATTAATTGTAGATGCATATAACACATATTTAACAATATCTTATGGTCGCTTTCAAATTTCTACTCCCTCAAATTTCCTNTAGTGGCTCATTTCTCTACCACGTTTTTTTTTTCTTTTTTTCCTTTTTGTGTTTATAACATTAGACTCTTCAAAAATTAGATTTTTATTTTTTATTTTCTTTTCTTGTAATGACAGAAAAAAAATCAGCGTGTTTATCCCAAATATTTTAAATTTTGCGTATCACGTTTGCACAAAGGTTGGACTAATAGGAAGGTGACAATGAAAATAATATATTTTCAAATTCATTTTCCACAATCATTACCCTAAAAATATTTTTAATTAACAAGTTATTTTCCAAATCGTCCAGATTTGGATCTAAATCTCTACGATGTGATGTGCTGAATTGTTTGTGAAATTAATTTTTACCCTAAAAATATTTTTAATTAAAATGGTTCCATCATTTTTCCTTAAAACATGGCAGCGGCAATACACGTTCATCATCAAATACAAAAGATGGAGGCCCCCATATTTTCTCTTCAGACAAATGACAATTAGGGTAGGGACAGAATCGGAAATAAGAAATTTTATAAGGGGTCCTTTTGGCATTGTGGTTGATAATAATAGAGCGAGTGAAGAAAACGTGCTAAATGAAACGTAATGTCTATCAAATCAATAGATTTATATAATTTTTTATGCAATAGCTTAGAAGTTGAAACTAAAAGGCTTTTTTTTTTCTTCCTTTTCTGCTTTGTTAATGTTATTTTCTTAAGTCAGAATGCTACATAAAAACATATGGCTTTTTTCCTTTGTTAAGAAAAAAAGATTCCTTTAATTCATATTTGATGACGAAATGATAGCCCGAATGTTTTTACTGTGTACCTCTGAGTTTTGACGTGTCGAATAGGATAGTCATTTTGCGAGTTGTGACCATAAAATTATTGTGAATTATTCTGTAATTTTTTTCTCGATGGATCACTATGTTATATACTTATATGTTTAACAAATCCCAAATTTTAAAATTCGATATGTGCTACCATAAAGTTTTGTTCGTTGCTTTTTGTTTTAGTTTTTTCTCCTGACTCTTGACGTTACCCACCTCAGGCACCTCTCTAGTCTTTTGCGTAAACCAGGATCAGGTGAGGGACCATACGCCCATATACCTGTAGGCCTTGCCCTTATCTCTGGGCCATTCATTTAGGGTAGGTGTCCTTTTGGAATAAAAAGTTGATTGAATCACAAAAGAAAATAAAAAATAAAAAAGATGATTGAAGAATCACAATCAAAGTGGGGTCTAATGTTTGATTTTGGCCTGCTTTAACAAGTAACATTGAAACAATAATTTGGGGCCAATCTTTAATTTTCGCTTGCTTTCAACATAACCTATGGCCTATACAGCTATAATATAATCATATTCCAAAGGTGAACATATGATTAAAATACACATTTATGGGTATTTATGAAATTGATTTATTAAGTTTGGATGTTGAATAAATAACACGTGAGTGTATAATTTTTCTGACGATGGGTTTAGGTTTTTATGTTCTTTATAAGTGTGCCTTTTATTGAGGATAACTATGTTTGATGCATTGTTAGGTATTAGTATAGTTTTTTTTTTTGGTAAAAATTTGAATATGTGAATTCATTATGTTATGAAAAAGATCAATCTCAATTCCCACTTATGCATGAGTTTGACAATGGGAAACAAGTGAAATTAGAGATGTAAAAGTTTTCTTTTTCAGTTTCTAAAAATTTATGTAAGAAATTTTAAAAAATTAAAATATTTTTAAACTATATAACAACGTTAAAAAATTCAGATAGTTCGAAATTCTGAATTAGTTTTATTATCTGTTTAAGATGTAGTTTAGAAATAGGAAAAACAAAATACATTTACTTAAGTATAGGCAAAAATATCTTTTTTATTCTCAAACTTTATATTAACTTTCAATTTTTTTTATTAATTTTGTTCACAATATTTTACCTTTTAATCAATTTTATTCTTTGACTAAATTATTTTAAAAAATTAAAAAAAAATTCATATTATGTACTAGCTATGTAGAAATTGTCGTTAAAATTGTTCTTAAGACTAAATGATAAAATTGATTAAAATTTAAAATATGATATACTAGGGACGAAATTGACTATAAAAAAACTATTGGAGACCAATTCAAAATTATGCAAAAGTACCTCTTGTGCCCTCAAATTATGTGGCAAGTGTCAGTTATACCCTAAATTTTTCTTCTGACAATTGTACCCTAAAAGTTTCATATTTAACTCAATGGTATTCCAAAATCTACCGTCGTTTAAATCGTTAGTGGAAANCGCAAATATGTATGTAAAATAAATAAGGGACTAAATTGTTAACTTAGTAAAGAAAGAGAGACCAAATAGTAAATTTTCTCTTATTTTTAATTTCATAGACTATAGTTTTAAACATGGACGACCAGAAAGGGGTGGAGCCATATAATATAAGATAGTATAGATAGTACAATTAAATCAAATATGAAAATTTGAAGATATAATTAAACACAAAAAATTTGAGAATACAACTCATAGTTAATCCATAGGTAGGATACCAAAAATACTTTTATCTAAAAATTAATACAAAATTTGGAGAAAAAACGTATTTTTACCTTAAATATAATAATAAAGGCTATAATATATTAATATTTAATATCCTTCTCGTACATTATTTGCGCATGGTGAATTGAACGTGGACGGGAGCGGCCTTCTTTTCAATCATTCTCCAACTTTCACATCCCACTTTGGCTTTGTTCCAGACATGCACGAAATATATTAGATTTTAGATCAATGTAAAGTTTTTCGAAAACATGCCTATACACATTAAAAAAATATTAATGCAAATTATCATTACGTAAATACTTTATATATGTATGTGAAAATTAAATCAATTTAATGCTTACAAATTTATTAAATAATTTCATTTTCAGCCGAATATCCCAATCTGCCCTATTTTGACGTTCATAATTTTGCCCGGGGAAGGGCAATGCTATAAAATTAACCATTGCCATATTTTTTTTCGTAAGAAAGGAATTCATTAAACATAAGAGTAAGAGTGTGGTATATATATATATATATATAAAAAAAAGAGTATATCAAGTGAAGCAAAGCCAAACAAAGCAACTAACAGTCAAAACAGTTAAAACAAAAACTACAACAATTCATCCTACACCCGTTCTTCTAGAAAAGCTCTTGCCAGCAAGGTCAGCCCAAAAAACAAAAGATAAAAAATTGGGCATGTCATTGTAAACCAGGAGATCATTTTTATCTTGCATAGCTCTTTTGGCAAGAAGATCAGCACTTACATTTGCTTTACGGTACACCTATGAAGTATGGACACTTTATTTTGAGGGCGTATCGGTGTGTCAGACACGTGTCAGTGTCCGACACCCATATGACACCGACACGACACATATTCATAAATTTTAGAAGATAAATTAATTTTTTGTCACTTTAATATGACATATAAGAGAAAATAATAATACATATGACATATATTATAAATAAAATTTTTAATTTTTTTTATTAAAAAATATGAATATTTNGGTACTTTTGGCTAGAACTATGCAAGTTATATGGATGAGGCAACAAAAAAATGAGGATGAGGCAAAATGTTGATTTTGGACTGATTCAAACATAAAGGAAAAGCCAATACATAGATATGCAAGAGAAAGATTCAGTACTCCAATTATTAATTGGTATAGATACTTTATTTTGAAAGTGTGTCATCATGTCATGTTTGTGTCCACACCTGTATGACACCCACACGACACATGTTCATAAATTTTAAAATATAAAATTAATTTTTTGTGACTATAATATGTCAAACAATAAAAAATAATGACACACAGGACATATATTATCAATAGATATTATAATTTTAATTTTTTCATCAAAATTTATAAATTTTTAATTATTTATATATATAAATATAGGCCGTCTCGTGTTATGTAAGTTTAAGAATTCACGTGTCGGTGTGTTCGCGTCCGTGTCGTGTCCCATGTCCATGTGAGTGTCCATGCTTCATAACTCATNGTGTCGTGTCCCATGTCCATGTGAGTGTCCATATATACTTCCTAATAGTACGCATGCTTGATATCATTATGCAAGGTGAAAAAACTAAAGAAAAAAAAAAAGTAGAAAATCTATGACCATACATGTGATCATCAACGGTGATGGTGATGAGAGAGAGAATTGCTTTATTTAAGGTGCTTCTCATAACCTTACAAAAAAAAAAAAGGTGTTTTTCATATCATCCCCCAAAAGTGTGGACTAGAGTAGATTCTTAGACAATTTTGTTAAATTTAAGACAAAAATCTTCTTTTAGTCCTTAAACTTTTCACTAACTATTAATTTTATCCTTAATCTTTTTATGCGATCAATTTCGCCCTTAATATTTTATATTTTGGTCAATTTTATCTTTTAACTAATTTTCTTCAATAAATTAACGACAAATTTCATTTTATTTTTCAATTTAAGTTAAGATTTTAATTTTTTTTTATCAATTTCACATTATGTCATTAGCCACATAAATTTTGCCGTTAATATTTAGGTAAAATAAAAATGAAAAATAAAATTGACCAAAATGTGAAATATTATGGACGAAATTAACAAAAAAAAAATAAAAAACAAACGTGACAATTTGCCTAAAATTTAGGAATCGAAAGAATGTTCTTGTCCAAATTTTATTATTTGTCTTGAGATTTTTTTTGTTCACTTTATTTTTTAAAGGAAAATTTATGACATCAATCTTTATAAGATTCTTTATGCCAAAAAAAAAATCTCAATAAATTTTTGACAACTAAAATCAATCACACCGAGGAATGGTTCTGAATAGGTGTGTTGCTATGAAGCACGTGTTGGGAACTTTAGATATTGGTTGAAAATTGGTCCTAAATTACTCTAGATTTTTTTTTTCTATGGAACCAAGTTACACACTTTAAATTTATAGGCTTAAGTGCACTTTTGGTCCCATAACTATGACAAAGGTTTCATTTTGGTCCCATAAAATTTTTTGTTGCAATTTTGGTCTCATAACTATGACAAAGGTTTCATTTTGGTCTCATAACTTTTTTTGTTGCAATTTTGGTCCCATAACTATGACAAAGGTTTCATTTTGGTCCCATAATTTTTTTTGTTACAATTTTGGTCCCATAACTTCTCAAAAGGTTCCACCGTTAGTCCCTTGGTGAATTCCATCCATATTTAGCGGTTAAGTATGACGTGGTATAGTAACTAGGATCATGATGTGGCAAAATAAGATGAAGTGGACTGAAATAGGATCTATATGCAACATATTAAAACTTATCTATACCCAACCACCATATATACAAAGAGTGGTACTGACAGGGACCAATATGGTGGGGAAGAAGAGACTTCAAGCAGAAGGCACCGACGAAGTCGATGGGATCCTCAGCCAGAGTCGAACGACCAAAGCGGCGGCGACGACAAATTGAGAAGCGGAACGAGGAAGAGGAAGTCCCGTTGAGCTGACGAGGAAGAGGAAGTACCACTCTTTGTATATATTGTGTTTGGGTATAGATAAGTTTTAATATGTTGCATATAGATCCTATTTCAATCCATTTCATCTTATTTTGCCACATCATGATCCTAGTCACTATGTCACGACATACTTAACGGCTAAATATGGATGGAATTCACCAAGGGACTAATGGTAGAACCTTTTGAGAAGTTATGGGACCAAAATTGCAACAAAAAAAGTTATGGGACCAAAATGAAACCTTTGTCATAGTTATGGGACCAAAATTGCAACAAAAAAAGTTATAGGACCAAAATGAAACCTTTGTCATAGTTATGGAACCAAAAGTGCACTTAAGCCAAATTTATATTATTTGACTTTTTATCTTCCTCTTTATTCTATAGTTAGTGGAGTGTTGAGAGATATATTTATTATTTACATATTTATTCTCATGATTCTAGAGTGGTGAGATATGTTTAAATACTAGCTTTGAAGAGTCATGTGAATGTACTTGGGACAAGAGTTGAGAAAATATTGTGTGATGTAAAATTTTTATATAATTTTTTTTCTTGTTGTCTTCTAGTAACAGATGTGATTTTTTCCCCAATTTGAGATTTACACTTTAATTTCTCCAATGTTGTAATCGTGTTTTTATCTTATTTTTCTAATTATTCTAAAAAAAAAGGAAAAAGTTATTTTATTTTTATTAATTAATATTATAAAGTAAATTCTGTCCCACCACCACCAGTGCCAGCCAATGGAGAATTATGCCGGTCAGTTTGACTAAAGTAATGAGTACTAAATGCGTGTGTTTGTGTACTTATGCTCCTTACCCTTGCATATCCTCCATTCTTAAAGTTACACATGCAAAAAATTAAAAATCTAATGACATCATCATTAATCCCAAAAATCTAAGCTGCCCTTTCCTAATTATTTATAAATATCATAGATATCCATTAATTGTTCATTGGGAATTTCCAACGGATACTTACCACAAGTATCAACGAAAGTAGAAGCTAAGGTGGCATTCATTTCTTTCTTACATTTCTAAAGATAGTCGCAACCTCAGATTCCTATCAAATCAATGCATCGTCTTCTTCCTCCAGCAGGTACCTCTGCTCTCCCAATTTTGGATATATTCTTCAAAGTTCAAATCTTGTTTCTTAAAATAATAGAACTTGGATTTCATGTGCAGGTGTATTGCTATGGCGAGCTATAGCATTGATCATCCTGGTAATTTCAATTTTGCCATCATCATCATCTGCTTTATCTTCTTCGACAAGACAGAGACAAGAAGTAATAAATGTTCGCCATGGCGCAGTGGCGGCGGATGATCGGAGATGTTCGAGGATTGGATCGGATGTTCTGCGTGAGGGAGGGCATGCGGTGGATGCCGCCGTGGCAGTGGCTATATGTTTAGGGGTTGTGAGTCCTGCGTCGAGTGGGCTAGGTGGTGGTTCCTTCATGGTTCTTAGATTAGCAAATGGGGAAGCTAAAGCCTTTGACATGAGAGAAGTTGCTCCTCTGCTTGCTTCTCAGGTATTATTACCCTTATTGGGCTAAATTATATTTCGGTACCTGTTCTTTAAAAGTGACAATTTAGTACCATGTTCTTTGCACTATTAACACTTTGGTACTCTAAAAAAAAGATAGAACATGGTAACAAATCGTGAAAGAAAAGGGTACCAAAGTGAAATCGGTCCATAAAACAGAGTACAAAATATTAACGGTGTAAAGGACAGGGTACCAAAATGTCACTTTTGAAAGAACAGGGTATCAAAATGTTAACGGTGCAAAGAATAGGGTACCAAAGTGTCAATTTTGAAAGAACAAGGTACCAAGGTGAAACCGGTCTATAGAACAGGGTACCAAAATGTAATTTATCTTTATTATTATATCTTGATCTCACTGACTAGTTTTTGTTTTTACTATGGTTTGGGTCTGAGAGATTGGTTCATTGACCCAATACCAAATCATGTGAGGTCTAGACTGGTTTTGAGTCTCAGAGGTCATAATTCATAAAAACTGCTATATAAGGACAAAACTTTGTTATTGTTGTCAAGTAAAAGCCTTTCAAATGCGAGAAACTGCTAATTTGTTTGCTTCTGAGTTATATATATATATATATATATATATGCTCTCACAAACTACATCCTCATACTTGTTTGGTTTTACCATGATATGGGTTTGCACATTGATTCATTGACCCATACAAAATCCTGTGTGAGGGAGGCCTAGACTGATTTTAAGTCTCAATGTCTAACTACTATGATAAAGGACAAAACTTGGATATAGTTATTGAGTAAAGTAAACTATCAATTTTGGTCTCTGAGTTATATAGATTATAGGCGTTGTTAGTTTAGTCTTTGAATTTTTGAAATGATTGATTTAGCATGGGAAAATTCATGACTTGTTGAAATTAAGCCCCTCCGGAGGCCGGGTTGTATAGCGGTAAAGTGTTTATGAAATGACTAATTTGCAATGAGTCATCAATTTTCAGAGTAAATCGAGTATTTCAAAAAATCAAGAACTAAAATGACAACGTCCATATAATCTAGGGACTAAAATATTACTTTACTCAAGTCAACAAGCAAAACTCTTTGACATGAGAGAAACTGCTAATTTGTTTGCTTTTCTGAGGTATGCTCTTCCAAAGTTATCCACAATGTTATGAATAGTACTACATCATATATCGTACTTGTTTTGTTTTTACCATGATATGGGTTTGAATGACACATTGATTGCGCCATATGATCCCTAAAAAATGATATATGTGAGACCTATATTGGTTTTCAGTCTCAGAGGTCACAGAAGCTATGTTAAAGGACAAAACTTGGATATTTTAGGTATCTGTTATCAGGCATCATGTTTGGATCTTTCAAATATTTCATACACGTTATGTTCTCCTTGGAGACCTGAGAGACACATTTATTCATTGACCCATGAGCCATATATATAAACAAAACTTGGATATAGTTTTTAGGTATAAGTTTAGTCGCATCATGTTTGGGTGTGTTCTTAGAAAATTTGATAACTACCATGAAAGTAATTTTTTTTACCTATAAGATGTATTTGAAAATTTGAAACCATTTTTCAGAATATGTATGGTGGCAATGCTACTCTGAAGGCGAGAGGAGGGCTCTCGGTAGCAGTCCCGGGGCTACTCGCCGGCCTCCACGAGGCATGGACGCTGCATGGTAAGCTGCCATGGAAGAGGCTTGTGCAGCCATCTGAGGTTCTTGCTCGCCAAGGCTTTAAGATATCACCATACCTCTACTTGCAAATGGTCCAAACAGAATCATACATTTTAGAAGATCCTGGACTTCGTAGTGTTTTTACTTCAAATGGGAAACTCTTGAAGTTAGGTGACATATGCTACAATAAGAAACTAGCAGAGACTTTGAGAATAATATCTGAGTTTGGTCCACAAGCCTTCTATAATGGATCCATTGGCCTTAATTTAGTCAAAGATGTTAAGAAAGCTGGAGGTATATTGACGTTGAGAGACTTGAAAACATACAAGGTTAAGCAGAAGGTACCATTATCTGTGGATGTTTTAGGACTAAAACTCCTAGGCATGCCTCCTCCATCTGGTGGCCCTCCAATGATACTTGTATGTATATCTACTACTTTGCGTTATGTTCATTTTTCTGTTTGGTGTTTTTTTCTAGGCTAAAATGCATAACTCTCCCTGAACTTTGAAAAGTGACAAAAAAACTCCCTGAACTTTTGATTTTGTGCAAATAAACTCTTTTTGTTAAATTTTCATTGAAAAAATAAAGAAATTTTGAGTTTTTTGGCTACTGTTATTTACGAAAATAGTTAATTTCAAGTTTGGATATGTAAAATGCAACAACAATCAGAAAATTCTAAAGGCAAAAAAAAACTTCATTTTTTTAGTGAAAATCTTAACAAAAGGGGTCTTCTGCACAAAATCAAAAGTTCAGATAGGGGTTTTTGGGTATTTTAGCCTTTTCTTTTAATGAAGTTCATAGTCTGAAAATGATTAGTAAAATCTCATGTTGTGCCACAGCTGCTGAACATTCTGTCACAATATAAACTCCCATCCGGTATTCTGGGCTCACTCGGGATCCACCGGGAAATTGAGGCTTTGAAACATGTATTTGCTGTGAGAATGAATCTTGGGGATCCTGATTTTGTAAATATAACCGCGGTTGTTTCTGACATGCTTTCTCCAAAGTTTGCTGAAGAGCTAAAGAAAAAGATTAATGACAGTAGGACTTATGATCCCAGTTATTATGGTGGGAGGTAAGCTGCTAAATGATGAGAATTCTTTACTTTCTGTTTGGCTTTAATTGCAAAAACTGGCCTAAACTCTTGGTTGTCTTAGTAAATTCAGCTTTTTGAGTATGAGCTAAGAAATATGTAACTATACAATTGACCATTAATCAATCAGTTTTTAAAGATAGTGTTCTCACGCACACCTCAAAGCCTAAATTCTTTCTCACTTCTTTCTTCTTATTTCTAACAATTTTAAAGAATGATTATCTGTAAACGAGAAAATTACAAGCCTTTTATTTATGCTTTTTGGAGTGCTGTAGTGATACTACCAGTAAGAAATCTCAACACACGTCTTTGTTTTATTTTCTCAAATAAAGGTGGAATCAGATCAAAGAACACGGTACAAGTCACGTGAGCATCATAGATCCGGAGCAAAATGCTGTTTCTATGACTACCACAGTGAATGCATACTTTGGTTCAGGAATTCTTTCAGAAAGTACAGGCATAGTGTTGAACAATGAGATGGATGATTTCTCCATGCCTAGTAATGTCTCCAAGGATGATCCTCCACCGGCTCCCGCCAATTTTATTGTGCCGGGAAAGCGACCTTTATCATCCATGTCGCCAACTATCCTCCTCAAGGTTTCTCTTTTGCTAAAATTTCCCTCTAGATTAAACTCATAAAGTTTCTTATATCTTTACTATCAAATTTATCGATAAAAATAAAACACGCGTTGAAAAGTTTTTGCAGGACCAATCATGAGAAAATGAAAGTTGTAATAGTTGGTGCTACTTCTTTGCAATAATACTTGTCTATGACTATACAGGATGGGAAACTGAAAGCTGTGGTAGGTGCAAGTGGAGGAGGTATGATCATTGCAGGAACTTCAGAAGTTATTTTGAATCATTTTGTCAGAGGAATGGATCCCTTTTCTTCTGTAATGTCTCCAAGGGTCTATCATCAGGTAATTTCAAAGCCCCTAAATCCTTCTCCTCTAAGAATGTATATATATATTTTTTGTTGCTAAAATACAGAAAACCCCTTGAACTTTAAAAAGTGAAGAAAGATTTCCGAACTTTTAAGGAGTTTTTTTTGTCACTTTTTAAAGTTTAGAAGATATTTTGCACAATGACCAAATTTTAGGAGGGTTTCACATTCTGTATTTGCCTATAGTTTTTTCGTTCTTTATGATCATTATGAAGACATATCTAATAATGATGTGTGATTTGAGCAGCTGATACCTAACGTGGTTAAGTATGAGAATTGGACTACTGTGAGCGGTGACCACATAGAACTTCCTGCTGATATAAGGGCAGCCCTTAAAAAGAAGGGCCATGTCCTACAAGGCCTTGCCGGAGGGACCATTTGCCAATTTATTGTTAGAGGCACAGTGCCATACAACAAAAATGAAGTCTTTGGAAATCTTGTGGCTGTGAGTGACCCAAGAAAAGGTGGTTTTCCTGCAGGCTTCTGAGAATTTTTCATTGTGAGATTTGAATAAAGAGAAAGTGTGTGTGTTCCTTCTTCTTCTTGAAGTTCCAATAGATTCAGTTCTAAAGAAGATAGGATGATGGAAAAATAATTTCTCATTGGAAATACACCTTTTATCTTTGAATTTGTTCTTAAACTACGATTTAATCCTTATATTGAAAATATATTTTTTGATCCCTGATAAATTATTTAGTCATTATCTCTGAGAATTAAATAGTTTATGTTTCTAAACATATCAGGGCTAAAAATTGTATTTCTAATATTTAGGAACTAAATCATAATTTTGGGGCAAATTTATGAACTAAAAAGTGGATTTTCTCTTAGAAAAAGTAAGGATTGTATTTAGAGTAGTGAGTATGTATGTCACCTTTCATGCTTCATGCTTGCCTTCATGAGTATAATTAACCAAATGGATATTTTCAAAAGGGTAGAAATTTGAGCAGAATTGAATCTGAGTTTCTAACAAGTAAAAAGAAACTGATGAAAAGGTTAGAATCTGACAAGTTCGATCTTGAAACTGTCTATCAAGAAAATTTCCTTTTTTTTGCATCTTCTTTTTGTGATGGTTGGTTTGAAAATGGAGGAAAAACTCACGTCTCTTGCTAAACTAGTAATGAATTAATGATACTATGGTAGTATAAGGTTTCAGATTGATTCCTCGTGATAAAAAAGCCAAATTTTGCTGACTAGGTGTCTACTAGACAGTGTTTACCAATATTAGTTATCATCCTTTTTTTAATTCATGTGTATCTTTCTAGATAAGAAGTTAAGAACTACCCAACAAACCACTATGATTCATTGATTCCTCTGTATATGATTTATTGATTCCTCTTGACAAAACGCTCCAAAAGAAGGTGCGGTTATGGTCCCCAAAAGTTTTTTTTTTCCAATAGGACAACAATCAATTGTTCTTTAAAGAAAGTTACTTTTTTGGCCAAAGTGCAAATTTGGTCCTATAACTTTACTGCAGTTCCCAAATCAGTCCTATAACTTTTTTTGTCTCGAATTTGGTCCTGTAACTTTGCTCCAATTCCCAAATCAGTCCTATAACTTTTTTTGTCCCGTATTTGGTCCTGTATCTTTGCTCCAGGTCCCAAATTAGTCCTATATCTTTTTTTTGTCTCAGTTTTGGTCCCATATGTTTTGAAAACCTCCCACCGTTAGTCCTCCATGTATTTTAAATTACAGTTTAATCCTGAAATCTTCAAGACCCTTTCACTTTAGTCCTTGACTATCAAAATGAAAGTGGAAGAGCATCCCTGAAGATCCGCAAACCTTATATCTTGGTCCCTAATACATGTTTTCTTCATGAAATGGAATAGAAATGCAAAAACAACACAAATTAAAGCAAATGATAGAGGGACTAAAACTGAAAACACAGAAAATTTAAAACCCACTGGATCATCAATTGAGGCAAAAACATACAATTTCCTTCCTTAGTTAATGAACCTTAGTCCCAAAGTTAGGATCATCAATCAATTTCAAATAGGTATGCAATTATCATTAATCCTTGTAAAAATACAATTTCCACGTGTTCTATTCATTAATGTAATTAGCCTTTTTTTTTTAATTTCTGTAAATATTGGCTTATCATATTGATCTAGGTGATAGCATTTTCAGTTTTCTGGTGGGTTTTAAATTTTCTACGTTTTCAGTTTTGGTCCCTCTATCATTTGCTTTAATTTGTGTTGTTTTTGCATTTCTATTTCATTTCATGAAGAATTCATAGATTAGGGACCAACATGTAAGGTTTGAAAATCTTCAGGGATGCTCTTTTATTTTCATTTTGATAGTCAGGGACTAAAGTGAAAGGGACTTGAAGTTTTCAGGACTAAGCTGTAATTAAAAATAGACAGAGGACTAATGGTGAGAGGTTTTCAAAACATATGGGACCAAAACTGAGATAAAAAAAAGATATAGGACTAATTTGAGACTGGAGCAAAGATACAGGACCACATACAAGACAAAAAAAGTTATAGGACTGATTTGGGAACTGGAGCAAAGTTACAGGACCAAATTTGAGACAAAAAAAGTTATAGGACTGATTTGGGAACTGCAACAAAGTTACAGGATCAAATTTGCACTTTGGTCTACTTTTTTTTATAGTTGTAGTTATAAAGGCTTTTTTTTTTGTAGTGTTTTATTTTTAAATTTAAAATATTCTCAGGTTTTTTTTTATAAAAAACTATATCTATATTATATATTAATATTAATCTTATATTATATGGCTCCACCCCTTTCTGGTCGTCCATGTTTAAAACTATATAGTCTATGAAATTAAAAATAAGAGAAAATTTACTATTTGGTCTCTCTTTCTTTACTAAGTTAACAATTTAGTCCCTTATTTATTTTACATACATATTTGCGTGC
>QANZ01053924.1:106741-181151 GCA_003254925.1 Chamaecrista fasciculata | reverse complement strand
AAGTTTGTGGACCTTCAAGTTATTGAGGAGGTGGGAATCTTAAATTAAGATCTTGGTGAAAGGGATTAATAATGAAAGGATAAATGGACACAATTAGGGGTGAGATTATAAGAGAATAAGACATTTAAGGACTTAATTGAAAAAAACTAAGTAGTTGTATAACTATAAGTAAATGTAAGTGTGGAAATGGAGATAATTTAAATAATGTGGGAATGGAGTTATATGAAAGAGTATAAAAGACTTTGAAGGATTAAAAGTTAAACAGTTAAAAGGATGAAGGATTTGGAAATGGGATTTTGAAGATGTGGGGAGGAAGTGTAATTTAAGCCATTTCTTTATAGAAGAAATAAAAGAAAGGGAGAAGGTCGTGCCGAACAGAGGAAAAGAAAAAGAAAGAAACGGCGGCGACGTCGTCTTGCCCAGTTTCTGGCGGCCTCTGTTTTCTACTGAAAAATCGTGTATTGGGATGAATATAGGTTCAATGCTTCACTGCTATGGAACTTGGTTCTGGCCATTTCTCCATAAGAAATTCATATGCGGTCATTTCAGAAGNCCATAGTAACAAATTCCCTGTTCTTTCTTCTCAATCCAATTCTCTGGGGTTTTATTTGGGGTTAGATCTAAATCTGTAATGATATTATTGATGGCTGAATCATCAGATTTTTGGTTCCAATGTGTGGAATCTGTCATTTTTACTTAGAGAGTTAGGGTTTGGCATGGGAATAAAGATTTGATGATAACGGTTAGTGGAAATTTCTAGTTTCTGAATGTTGATGATGCTTTTCTACTGAAAAAACGTGTATTGGGATAAATATAGGTTCAATGCTTCACTGCTATGGAACTTGGTTCTGGCCATTTCTCCATAAGAAATTCATATGCGGTCATTTCAGAAGATATTATTATGCATCATTTTTTCATACAAATTTTGATATGTTGTATTGAGATAGGACACAATCTCTGAAAGAAGAAAGAAGAAGTGGTGAAGGATTTGGCAAATGGGAAAGAAGAAGATGAGTGACTAAATTTAACTTCGAAACAACATGGTGATCAAAAGAGACTTACCTGTAAAACCAAAAACTGGGTTGACTTAGTGGAGATAAAAGAGCACCAAACCATCAAGATAAATCAAATTACAAATTACAAAAAAAAAAAATGTGCAACTTCAAAATTAAGAAACTAATATTCAAATCATGCATAGAATGAAGAAGATTGCTCATTTATAGATTTAACAAGGAGAACATTTCTCACTTATATATTGAACGGGGAGAAAGGACACGACTATTCTAATGATGAAAGTTATTGTTTGAAGAGATACAAATAATCATATTATTTGATGGAGAGAAAAGATATGACTATTCAAATATTGAAAGGATACAATTAATCATTCATGATTATTTTGTGGAGAGAAAAGACATGACTATTAAAATAGTGAAGAGGTATATTTTAGGGACAAAAGAAGTATCTTTTAAGAAAAAAAAGAAGAAGGTATCTTTGAGAAATAAAGAGGTATGTTTAAGAGTATCTTTGAGAAAAAAAAGTAGTTTGATTCAATAAGCATTTATTAGCTTTTTGTCTCTTCTTTTTTATTTGACAAAAATATCCTTATTTCTCTCCTTTTCTATAAATCTCCTTTTTAAGAAATTTATTCCCTCTTTTTTCTTCTGAATTTTTTATTGTGTATGACTCTTTACTTGTCTCACCCTTTACACAATAAAATAATCAAAGCAAAACAAAATTTTAGAGGTTTAAAAAAAACAAAACTTCAAAGAATGATAGATTAGGCTCCAAAATTTGTAAGGTACTACTATTTTGCTTTTTTCTTTTATTTGTCAAAATCAAATTTTCACCATAGTTTACAATATTCATAATATACAATTATTTTCATTACTCTAGAAAAAAAAAAAGAAAATACGTAAAAAAAAAATGCTTAATTCCCCAAGCAACGTGGGGTCACAATAATTTAACTCTCCTCCCCCCATACCAAAACTTATTCTCATTTTCTTATTTACTTATTAGAAAAATTCTAAAAAAGTAAAAATATAAGTATTTCTTTCACTAAATCTAAAACTGGTCCTAAATTTATGGGATAAATCTCAAATTAGTCCTAAATGTTTCACTTGTTTTAGATTGTTCTTATATGTTCTTATACTTTCTCAAATTGGTCCCAAATAACTAAATATGTGATTATATTTATCTTGTTTCAAGTTTTAATGTGTCAAATTTAGAGTTACATATTATTTTTTATGAATACTTTAATTTCTCGTTTCAAATTTTTAAATCATACTTTAAAATAGAAAAAATATATAAATAACATCAATTAAAAAACATTATCTCATACATAAATTTTAGATATTGGTAAATGAAATAACACTACAAAATTATAATCACTTGAAACAAAATACCAAAAGGCGAACTTTTTTTTTTATAAAAACACAAAGCAATATATTAAATAAGAGAAAGATAATACATAACCTGAGGGGAACTATAAAAAAAATAAGGAAATAAGGTATTTTTGTCAAATAAAAAAAAGAGACAAAAGGCTAATAAATACTTATTGAATCGGACTACTTTTTATATTTCCAAGAGTGGTAATAAATGCTTATCATGCGCCCTTAGGGCACATGATAGAAAAACCCTTATTTTTTTTATATTTTTTTTAATGATTTAAATAAAAATTACATAATTTCATTCGAGTTACATAATTATATTTTCAAATTTTAAATTCAATTTTTTTATTAAACTTCTCTCCGCGCGCTTAATAGTTATTTTATTCTTTTTTTTTTTTAAAAGCATGATGTCAAATCATATTATAGAAAAGCCAGACGGCACTTACAATCGGTCAAATAACTACAACCTAATAATACAGAAGAAGAACAATTTGTAAACATTGTTGAACTACAAAAACAAATTAAAGTACAACTGATCCTATCTTCGGGATAAAAAACATCACCGATCTTGGTGTTGCCAACGAAGTGTTTACCATGAAACAACTCTCTGCATATCAGAAAAACAGCGTTCCTTCCAAATGTAGATGCTATAGACTTCTCCATAAATTTGTGAAAATATTAAATGTTTCTCGACATATATGCTCGGATCTGAGTCAAGATCTTGTTTTTGAATAAAATCTTTCACAAAAAAAGATTAATACCAGAAAGATCTGGACATAACCACCACAAAGCTTGGGGAACAAAAGATCTTAATTATTAAAATAAAAAAACTTAAAAAAAGAGAAACAGTAGATTGCAATTAATACAATCCCTCCTTAAAAATCAAAGAAGATGAAGAAGAAAATTAAAGATGAAAAACGGGAGAAAACCACCGAGGAAGAGGAGAGCTTGCGTGAGACTGTTTTTTACGATTCCTATTATCTTATTCTTAATAACATACAGATACATTATTTTACACATTTGTAAATACACATTTTCGTGCACATGCAGAAAAAAAGTTGGTTTTCTTTACGATAATCTAATTTATTTACAATGATGACATTTTTCAATGGGTAGGTCTCTGAGCAAAATCAAAGTATCAAACCATATCTTTACATATCCATATATTGTGTAAATATTATTTAATATTAATAAACAAATATTTATTTCCAATAAGGACATCATCCCTGAGATTCCATTCCGTAAAGCCAAACACGTCGTTATTAATAATATCTATCAGCATTCAATTCATCACCAAGGTTCAGAAAGTCACTTGCGTTGCGTCTTCTTCTACTGAGAAGTGAAATCTCAAATTCTCAATCTCAGAATCCGATCGGCCATGGCTTTGCAATTGCAATGGCTACTGAAGAAAGCCATCGCGAAATCCAACTCCGTTCGCTATGGCCTTTCTCTCTGCGGTGCTTTCAGTACAGTTCCTTCTTCTTCTTCTTCTTTCAGCACTTCCGTCGCGGCCACCGATTTTACCGGAACGCCTCAGCTTCCGCCATTTGATTACACTCCAAAGCCGTATAAAGGACCATCGGCCGATGAAGTTTTCGCTAAACGGAAGAAATTCTTAGGTCCTTCCATATTCCACTACTATCAGAAACCTGTGAGTCTCTAAAATTGGAAACAAACCTAATCGATCTTTCTGTTTGTTGTTTTTGCTTTTTCTGCTTGTGCTGAGAATCCAATGGAGAAGTAATCAATACTATTCCAGTTGTTTTCTTCTCTGTGTTTGTGCGTGTATCTACATTTTGGTGGTTTAGTTTCTTGATCTGTACACTTTCATTTTCATTTTCATTGTTTGTGCCGTCTGATTTGTACAATGTAGCGCAGTTTTTGTTCTCTAATCTACCGCATGTCGATGCTATGGAATTTCAAGTGAACGCTAATATAGTAACTGATAATTGATGAAACAGAACAGAGTTGAGGACCAAATCAGAGAAGTTTAACATACTCCTGCAATACTCCTATCATGTGAAAATTTTCTTTGTTGAGTGAGTGGATTCGTTGTTTGCTTTCTTTCTTTACCATTAGCATCGGAGTTTCTTAGCTTGGCTACATAGGGACAATTTAAGCGAGCTGATGTTTTGGACAATCTCACTGTCTGATTTAGTGAGCTTGTAGACGATTTATGCATGCAAGTCCACTGTACCTTTCATCACTCAACGCATTTTTTATTATAGACTTGATGATGTATCGGTTTTTGCTATGAGTTTTTGTTCTGCACTTAACAGTAAGTATTCTATCAAGATTTTAGTGTGATCTGATCTCCTGACCTATATAAATTTTTATTTATTTTTCTATTGTGGTTCATCATGACCTCAGCTGTTATTATTTTTTGCCAATGCCTAGTAAGATATGGATGCATTCTGGTTCCTGTTCCTCCAAACCCTTAATTGTATACTGTGTAAACTTTGCGCACTTTTTCAGTCTTCTCTCCTTGCTCTTTGATTATATGCTTTATATGTCTAATTTAAACTCTAATCTTACTTATAGCTCAACATTGTCGAAGGAAAAATGCAATATCTGTTTGATGAGAGTGGCAGGCGGTATCTTGATGCCTTTGCTGGAATAGTTACTGTTTCTTGTGGACATTGCCATCCTGAAGTTTTGAATGCTATAGTGGAGCAGAGTAAACTTCTGCAGCATGCTACAACTATATATTTACATCATGCAATAGCTGATTTTGCTGAGGCATTGGCATCGAAAATGCCTGGAAACCTGAAGGTCAACTTTCTCTTCCTTATTTATGTTTAATTCCTATTTCTAAATAGTGAAAGTGAAAACCAGTGGTAGAAATGGATAGTGAAGGCAATATGATTCCATAATCCCCATTTCTTTTGGAACTTCATGTCTCTAAGACTCTAACAGTCATCCCTGATAGTGAAATATATGTATGGTTCCAAAATAGCAACAGTTTCTTCATGTCATCAAACTTTGTTTTACTTCTTCCATCTCGAAAGATTTTACTTTTTTAGTGAATGAAAGGAAGGGATGAGGAGGAGGAGGAGGAGGAGGAGGAGGAGGAGGAGGAGCCTTTCTGCTAAGGCACTCCTTGGTGAAATGCTATGTTCAATTTTTTTGTGTTCTTGATTATATTTAATGTGAAGCATAAATGCATAATTATCAAATAAACAAATGTAAATTACAGGTGGTTTATTTCGTAAATTCTGGTTCAGAAGCAAATGAATTAGCCATGCTGATGGCCCGTTTATATACTGGCAATCTTGGTATGATTTCTTTGAGGAATGCATATCATGGAGGAAGTTCTAGTACAATTGGGCTAACTGCTCTGAACACGTGGAAATACCCAATACCAGAGGTATGTCCATATAATAGGTCACAAGATCTCTAATGTTTGATTAATTTTACATGGCACAGTCAAAGTTCATTCTGAACATCAGCTGGTATACAAGTACCGCTAACCATGGCGGTGTAACCTTGATATTTTTCCTCATTAACTTTCCTTGATTCTTGAATGTTCCTGTCTCCATAGCTCAAGAACCAAATTTACAATGTGTTTATCCAAAAGATCAGGCTGGCTCGTTTTTTTTTTTTAAAAAATTTCGTCATTACTAGTTTAATTGAAGATATACAGTTGTGAATGCACTATTCATTTTTATATAAATGATCATGATACATCAGTTGTTCTTATCAATATTTCAAACTTTTTTAGGGTGAAATTCATCATGTGATGAATCCAGACCCATACCGTGGGGTCTTTGGCTCAGATGCTAGTAGTTATGCCAGAGAGGTACAAGATCACATTACCTATGGTACTTCAGGAAATGTTGCTGGATTTATAGCTGAAACAATTCAGGTTCATATAAGTGACCATATTTAATGTTCAAATTAATATTCAAGACCCCTCTTGGTCTGGTTTTTCTCTTCACATTTTCTTCATGACTTGATAGGGAGTTGGAGGAGCAGTTGAACTTGCACCAGGATACTTGAAACTAGTATACGATATTATTCACAAGGCAGGTGGCGTCTGCATAGCTGATGAAGTGCAGACTGGGTTTGGTCGAACAGGAAGCCATTATTGGGGATTTGAAACTCAGGGTGTCATTCCTGATATAGTTACCATGGCCAAGGTCATTACTGTCATATCTTTTACTAATTCCTGTAGATCTTGGCACTTCAATAATCCACTTGAATTGCAACATCATTTGTTCGTTGTGATATTAACTGTGTTGTTTTGAGCCTGATTTTGTCGGTTTACTTAAGGACTGATATTGATGAATTGCCTTTTTGTGCCTTCAATATCTTGCACATTCACTTAATTGTATCTTGCTTTTATTGTATCAGGGTATTGGAAATGGTTTGCCTCTAGGAGCTGTAGTTACAACTCCAGAAATTGCTAGTGTTATGGCCCAAAAGATTCAATTTAATACTTTTGGTGGAAACCCTGTATGTTCTGCTGGGGGACATGCAGTGCTTCAGGTTCTTGACAAGGAGAAGCGTCAATCCCATTGTGATGTTGTTGGATCTCACATGCTGGAGCGATTGAGATCTCTTATGCAAAAACATGAAAGTATGTAATTCTTGAATTTAACATCCCTGCATTAATTCTTTTGTTTTTTTTTCTTAATCCTTTTCTTTTGTCACATTTACATCAATTTAAATATATGCTTGATTCCATAGAGGCTTAAACTTAGCATGAGGGACCTTAGTGGCTCAAGTTTAGTCTGGGGACTGATATCTTAGAGTCAGTATGCACTTGCATTTTATGTGTTATGCACGTGAGTGTTTTTCACGTTGCTGAAATTTTATGGCTGTATTATATTCTCATAAATGTTATATTTGATGCCAGTCATTGGAGATGTGAGAGGAAGAGGTTTAATGGTGGGGACAGAATTTGTTACTGATCGAAAAGAGAAGACACCTGCCAAGACTGAAACTGCAATTTTATTTGAAAAACTCAGAGGTACCAAGTCATACAAACCAACCCAAAATGACTATTTTATATAGATGATCGTCCTCCAATTTGTCTTCCAAACATAATAACCATTTACTTGCTTTTGAATTGAAGAGCTTGGCGTTTTAGTTGGGAAAGGAGGACTGCATGGAAATGTTTTAAGGATTAAGCCACCAATGTGTTTTACCAAAGACGACGCAGGTATTATTCTTTTTTCTGAGCTATCTTCAACTAATTCATTATTGATGTCTTTTGAGACCACAATGTGATTTCATTTACTGGTTTTCCAATATGCAGATTTTGTTGTGGATGCCTTGGACTATGCCATAACAAAGTTGTGAGAAGCTCTGCCTTGAGCCGCGATGGTTAGGTATTAACTAACCTATGAACACCTGGACTATTGGGCCAAATTTCTATATGAAAAGATACGTGTCCAGTTTACATATTTCACAGATAAAACTTATGCAATGCCCAGTCCATTATAAAGTGGATTGCTTTCTTGTATATAATTTTAGATTATCTCAATTGTTAAAGTGGACTGGTGTCCATGACATCTACAAGCTGCATTACACCGAAAGTAGCTTTATTCACGGTTTACACGACGAAATCCTGTACAAAAAAATAATTTCTTGGGTAAACTGGTTGATTAATTACGCAGTGCATTATTGCCTAATAGGTAGTTTATTGGCCAACTAGGAACTCATTCAATAATACGATCCAAATAGGTGTTAAATGGACATGTCATCCTACAATTGTTGCATTGTAAAACGGAACTTACAGAGTCTTCACTTCAGCATAATATAATGACCTCTGCGTAATGAACAGGAACACATGCATTGCATCCATTGTAGAGAGACCCCAAAGAAAAAAAGACTGAAGCAAATAAGTCCGCTTAAAGATCGTTACAGACAAAAAGCCATATAATGTCTACGAGGAGTAGATTTGTTCTCAAAAGTCAAAACACATATTTTCAACTTAGATTTACTTCTCCATTGCCAATTAAAATATACTTATTTTACATATAAATATTTCATCTAGACAACACCACCTAGCTTTCGATATAAATTTCTTTACATTATCAATTTTTACATAGTAGCCAATCATGAATCATATATACAACTTCTCCATAAAGCAAAGGCTGCTGGAAAAATGGGAGTACCCTTGACCACACCTGGCACATTCTTTCGTGGTCTTTAAGAGGAAGACACTTTCAGATTTGCGTTGCAGGAAGCACAGGCCACTCTCATGTTATTCAGGAGATTACACATTTGTATTGTGATTTTAAGACTAATTAAGCAGGTTCATGAGGACGATTAGCCCAAAGTGAGCTCAATGCCCGCAAGCGTTGGAAATATTCCCCCAAAGCAAGCAGCGATCGAGCTGCCTGACGGATTGTAAGGATTCTAAACATTTGCTGCAAGGTTTCCTGCCGAAGATGGTCAGCCTGTTCCACATGAAAATTAGTTAAACTTTTTGAAAGGAAAAAATTTAATTAATTTTTTTTTATATATATTTTGACTATAAGATTTCTCCAAGCTTAATTTACAATCTCTCTCCTAATTGATCGTACAAAAATATGTTTTTGATATTTTCTTTTTATAATAATTAGTCATACATAAAATTTTCGTCACGTGTTAAATATTGATTGAAAAACGTTGAAGTAAGTTTTTCTCCTTCTGAAGAGCTAAGATAAAGCGTCAAAATGCTTTCAGAAGCTCATATGGTTTATAAAAAAACGCACTCAAGTTATATAGTTAGCTTCCTAGGTCATTCATTCTTTCCTTAAAATACAAAAAGGCTAAAATGTAGAAAATCCCATTAACTTTAGCTATTGTGTAAAAACTCCATAAGTTTTGAAAAATTATAAAAGATTTTCTAGACTTTTGATTTGTACAAATAACAACTTTTGATAATATTTTTATTAAAAAAATAGTTTCTTTATAATTTTATTATTGTTGCTTTTTTTTGCCTTGATATATTGACGTTAGATGCATATTAAATTATATATTGAAAATAAATAAATAANGTAAATTGCATAAAAATCTCTGGACTTTAGTTGTTATACAAAAAAGTATTTAAACTTTGAAAAGTGACATAAAAAACCCTTGAAGTTTTGATTATGTGCAAATAATCTATTTTATTAAAATTTTCAATTCTTTTACTATTATTAATCATAACTATAGTTGAATTTAATTTTTTATCAATATAAAATATAATAACAATCATAAATTATAAATAAAAAACTTGATTTTTTTAAAAAATAAAAATCTTAACGAAATGAATCTTTTGAAAAAAATCAAAATTTCGCGAAGTCTAATCACGAGAATTTTTCACAGGATAAGTAAATTTTAAAAAGTTATGTACATTTTAGGCTCTTCCTTTTTTTTAGACGTAGGTAGCGCCACCCAAACATGTAGCACTTCTCTCGGCAAAACACATACATACGAAGTTCAAGTATGCTTGGTTGATGACGTAGAATGAAAAGGAAAATTTTATAAAAATGAAAAGTATAGGTTATCAAGAAACTGGAGTTCAGTTCATTACCTGATTTACAAAGCTCACCAGAGCTTCGAACTTCTCCACTGCAATAGCCATTTGTGGAATATAAGTTCCATCCACCATTTGTCCACCTGCGACAGTTTCAGCAAGTATTTGCTGAAGTTTGTCCCTACCTTGTGAAAGTGCATCTTCTGCTTGCTGGCATGATTGTCCAAGGTTATAAACGTCCAATCGTTGTTGCTCTGTCAAGGGTTCGATCAAAGGGACTAGAACCTGCAGTTACAATAAATTTGTCAACATGTATGGCATCATATGTATGTTACAAGGTCAGAAAATCATAGAATACAACAACAACAACAAAAACCCTTTTTTTTTCACTATGTAAGGTCGATTATATAGATAAATTGACATGTTCTATTATTACACATTTCTATGGGTAGGTTATTAATACTTAAATTCTTCTAAACAGTTTTTCCTTTTGTTTTCTTTTATCTTCCTCATCTCTAATTATTGGGTTATCTTTCATATGATCAACTCCACATACAGAGTCAGCCTTCTTTGTATATGACCAAATCACTTAGGCATATCTCAACTAACTATTCTATATTAGGTGCTGCTCCAACTTTCTCACTTACTCATTTCTAATCCTATCGTTTCTAGTATGACTACAATATCATAGAATATGATAACACAAAATATCCCATTTCAATCATGTAGTCCAGTAAACAAAATGTCCCTGCTTTGTAGAACAATCACTGAGTAATAGCCATTTTAAGTACTCGAAGTATCTCAGTAGATGATGGGATTTTTGTTCACTACTATACAAAGAAGGTGAACAAAAATCCCATCACTTAGGCATATCTCAACTAACTATTCTATATGTCCCTACTAGTTTAGAATTTTGTTCACATACAGAGTCTTGTTCACTACTCAAAAAAAAAAAAAAGAACCCAAAAAGATGATGGGAAACATCATAGTCCATTGAGAACAAATCAAATTTAGATCCTACATATTCTGTCAATAAAATTCTAAACTACATTCATTTGCCTAGATATCAGGCATCACCTTCAGAAGTGCAGACGGGCGGAATCCTCCGATCCACAAGAAAAACCGTTCAGCTGTTGTTTTCCACATGCCAAACAAAACATAGAAAACATCGACTTTTGCAGCAGCAGATTTCATGCGGAAGAGTTCAGAATAGTGTTTCATGATATCATCTACAAGTATCCTGAGTTCAGTGTCACTAATATGAGCATTTAAAGCAGTTCTTAGCTCACAAATTTGTCTATTTTGCTTTTCTACCCAATGCCCATACTCCATCTCAAAGGTTGTAATGCCTGCAGAGTAGTTTGTTTGAGTCTTTTAGAAAGCAAGAATTAATTGGAAAACAAAGTGTATAATACAAGAAGAAAAACATACTCAAGAAAATCCAGGCCTCAGTATATATCAACTGTAAATAACTAAGCAAAGCTCATAGCAAATTTTTAAATTATTCTAAACAAATTAAGGGTTGTGCTTAGACTTCAGATAAAGGTGCACATAGGGTTCAATATGAGGCTTATTTCCAACTTATACCTACTTAGTTGGCAACTTTTGGATTCACTAACAGAGTTTCATACAACATCTGAGTAATGTAAGCCAACAAATTATAGTAACTACGGGACTTTATAACAAGAAAAAATAAAGGATTTTTGGTACTAGATTAGACAATCTAACTTTGGAAGCAGCAACCATGTAAGTGATTTGCCCACAGAACAAAATTATCTTTTTAAAAAATAAAAACATTATTTTATTTCCAAGATATGTATAAAGGAGAAGAAATAGCAAAAGTCAAGAGCAATAACTTATCAATTTTTTGCAATATAATAACAAACAGACCTGAATTTACAGATCCAGCAAATACAAGATTATCAGAATCCAATCCACTACCTATAAACGATCCCTGCAGTTTGTTGTCAGAAGAGTTAAAAGATAAATAAACAGATATTGACCTAATAAAGGTGTTGTACTGCAAAAGTCATAAGTGGAGCTTTTACTCTCTGCACCTGTTGTCTTGCACGGTCGAGCTCTTGCTCTAACTTGACGAGCTTCAAACGACTTGATTCTAATTGTTGAACATAGGCCTGTTGGCAAATATCAGAGATCTAATAAAATTTCATGCAAATATCTTAAAACGTTTTACATTTATCACATCTTTCAATGCAGAAGTGTTCAAACCTTTTTCCTCAAACGGCTCTTACGAGCAGCCTCTCGATTTTGCGCTAGACGTCTTTGTATCTGCATTTTTTATAATCTTATTTTCCAATCTCAGTTTCCGTGTAAGCATCAAACAGAAATATGGAAAGTATGAATGCATGCCAGACACTCAAAAGCTAGAAGTGAAGGATATTGTGTTTTGAATTATGCGTTAATTCGTTACAGAATCCAAAAGAGGTGAGTCTAGCATGCTTTCAGTTGTAAAAAAGAAAAAAAAAACGAAAAAAGTATGAATATCCTCCCTCCCATGTGCCAAAACATCACTAACATTAAACAACACAATAAAAATGAGCTTTGAAACTTCAAAATGACAATATCTCTACTGCTAGCGCTAGTTACTAAATAAACCTCCCGCTCAAAGAAACTTCTTGTGAAGCTAAGAAACAAAGAAATTTAATTGATAAACTTCCCTATTTCTTTTTAAGTTTAGGTGAGGAGAGGGATAGGTAAAGTGTTTGCATTACATGCTCTTACCTTTTCAAAGGATTTATTAGCTTCTTCGTCATAATTTTTAGGAATTCCGAGCATTCCAAGGGAAGCATCCTCTGACTATTAACACAAATTAATTTTCTTAATAGGCAGAATAAGCATTTTCATTTTCCAAAAAATATAAGCATAAGTTTTTGAAGTTGCACCTGGTTATCTAACTTCACGTCTGCCTCACCAATTATGGGCACAGATGCACTTAAATTACAATTACTTTTGAAGTTTTCTTCCCACATACTAATCTGTTGGATAGGATCATATACACCCATCCTTCTTGTAGAAACAAACTGTGCAGATGGAGAATTCATGCTCTTTGCATTGATTAATGCAGCAATTCAATCAGCATTTGACACATATAATTAATATAACAAACTGCTGTTAAGAGTAAACAAATTGCATTAATGTTAATCAAACATAAAAGCTAGGTTCACTTAAACGGTAATAATAAAAATCCATAAAAAACAAAACAGATAGAACCGGTTTACCATTTACATTTGTGGACTGACATGGCTTTATTATACAGATATAACATTGAACAGAGAAGAAAATTAATCTTCAGATGTTATCTTCAGATGATTCTTTGTGACATAAGAATGCAGTAAAAGCAATCTAGTGGTAATACACAATACAAGTCATAAGATGACTCCCAAAAGAAAAATAACATTTATCACAAAGAATCATCGACCTAAGGACAATACAAAACAGATAAACTTGGTAGGTAAGACAGAGAAAAACTTCTAGAGTGTGATATCTCGTATGTTCCATTCAGGAAAAAACAAAAAAAAACGGAAGACATTGAAGTCAGAAAATAGTATCAGTATCTAACAAGGATAAGAGGCCCATATAGCTGTGCCATTGAAATCAGAAGACAATCTCGTGAGCAAGAGATGTAAAATAGTAGAACTTAGGCTTTTCAGATGTTCCAGAGTCAGAGTATGACGAGGAGTGGAAAATACTGAATAGTAAGATCCTGGAGAGACAGTTATTTTTCATTTTCAATATAAATCCAGATACTACACACGTATAAAGGTAGCATGTATACACATACTGCTTTTGACCGATCCATGCTTTATTTGTTTCCTTTTTAACGAAGCTTTATTTGTTTCCTTTAATAACACTAATACAACAGAATCTAGAAAATCGTCTTCTGAGCTAGCTTCATACTTGGATCCAACATCCAAAACATTCCAATCCGACACAGTTTAAAAGATAAAACAGAAATTAGAGGAAGGAAACAGCATATGAACATAAATAGAAAGCGCATAAGCAACTACTTCAAGAGTCAAGACAACAAATAAAGCATCAATGTCAGATTTCCTTGGCAATTAGCCAATTACATCAAGACTTTGATTCGTATATATCCACTTCCTCGATTTCCTCCGATTTCAGCTCTATAATAATATAGAAATGAGAACGGAATAACAAACCGTACCTTCAGTCAAAAGTTACTTTCAGTAGCTTTTCCCGCTCAAATCTCGCCAACGTAACTCTATAAGCGCCAAAACAATCAGAGCGAAAAAACTCGCAACAAAAACGCTACGCAATCGCTCACGAAACCCTAATCGATTGAGCCATTGAGGAACACAAGGCAGCTCGAAACGAAAGAGAGTGAGACTCAAAGACGCAAGACTCAGAGACACTCAAACTTTTTAATTTTATTCTCATTGTTGCGGTGATATTACAGCAATTATTATTAGAGGAAACCTACTATTTGGTCTTTTTTTTTTTTTTCTGAGTGAACAATTTGGTTCCTTATTTATTGAAATAGACTATTCAGTCCCTCATTTATTATAATCGTCAACTATTTAGTCCCTCGATTAGAATTCGTTAAATTACTTGAAGACGTGAACGTTAAATGCTTATGTAGCAATGTTAAATACCATTTTCGCATCCTAGTCAATCTAAATCAATCGAACCGGACCAGCAAACATAATAAAATCGGCCTAAAATTAATCAGACTCAAATATTTATATTATACGTGAAGCTTCTATAAAGCATAAACTATTAAAGCGTCCCCAAATCTCAAATCCTAGGTGGTTCCAAATAGTTAAATATGTGGTATTTAACGTGTTACATGTGCACTTAACGGCTAAGTCATATGTGTCGGTAACAGAGATATGATATAGGGATTAACGAGTTGACATTTGTAATTTTTTAAGGATCAAATAGTCTATTTCAAAAATACAAAGACTAAATAGTTGAAACTATGAAAAAAGAATGACCAAATAGTAGCTTTTCTCGTTGGCCAAAAAAAAAAATACTCCCTCCGTTCCTATATATCTGATGTTTAAGGTAAATATACACAGACCAAGGAAATGATTAGCTCACCTAGAATGAAGACAAAAATGAGGTAAAAAGACTAAACTATCCCTATTAAATTACTTGGAAAATGTTTATTCATTTATGACTCTACTATATTTAATAGGGATAGAATGGTAAAAGAATAATTAATGTTCTCTTGAAGTTATAAAACATCAGATATTTTGGAATAAAAAAAGTTCTTCAAAAAAGCAGTTATTCAGGAACGGAGGGAGTAGTAGCTTTTCTCTTATTATTATTATTATTATTATAATTTAAGGTCAGCGTTTCTTTTTTCGAAAATGATACTATTATAAATAATAATGTATAATTGAACAATCATGAGATTGGTTCTCTTATTATTATTATTTAATTTTAATTTTGTGCGCGTCGTTGTATGGGTAAACAGAGAGTCAAGGAAGGAATTGACAATAATGAAATGAATGAAGGAATGAACGAATAATGTAAACGAAGCAGTCATGGTCATATTTCCACTACGCCTGATATTGCGCACCAGGTAGATATGGTGGGTGACGTCATATGCCGATAGGTTCAGTGGTCGGAAGAGACGTGTGGGTCACCGGCGAGTGGATGAGATGAAGCCAGGACCCAGAAAATTGGTTTGTTTTCAGTTGGATCCGATGACTTGAATTCGCACGCGCTGGGATAGCGCGTGTATTTCAAACACACGCATTAGTGGACTACGTGCCATACCATAAGACGGGAGAATTCGTGCTCGACACGTGGATATCTCAAGCCAGCGCGTGTCTTTCACTCTCTTCATGGTGTGTTGCATATAGCAAGTAATCATAAGAAATAAGGATGACAATTTGAAGGAAGATTTAAGATTGATTAAAAAGATTATCTTTTTTTTTTATTATTATTTTTTAGCATTAAACTATTTAAAAAAGGCTTAAGTGCACTTTTGGTCCCATAACTATGACAAAGGTTTCATTTTGGTCCCATAATTTTTTTTGTTGCAATTTTGGTCCCATAACTATGACAAAGGTTTCATTTTGGTCCCATAACTTTTTTTGTTACAATTTTGGTCTCATAACTATGACAAAGGTTTCATTTTAGTCCCATAACTTTTTTGTTGCAATTTTGGTCCCATAACTTCTCAAAAGGTTCCACCGTTAGTCCCTTGGTGAATTCCATCCATATTTAGCCGTTAAGTATGACGTGACATAGTAACTAGGATCATGATGTGGCAAAATAAGATGAAGTGGACTGAAATAGGAACTATATGCAACATATTAAAACTTATCTATACCCAACCACTATATATACAAAGAGTGGTACTGACAGAGACCAATTTGGTGTGGAAGAAGAGACTTCAAGCAAAAGGCACCGACGAAGTCGATGGGATCCTAAGCCAGAGTTGAACGACCAAAGCGGCGACGACGGCAAATCGGGAAGCGGAACAAGGAAGAGGAAGTCCCGTTGGGCTGACGAGGAAGAGGAAGTACCACTCTTTGTATATATTGTGGTTGGGTATAGATAAGTTTTCAGTCCATTTCATCTTATTTTGCCACATCATGATCCTAGTCACTATGCCACGTCATACTTAACGGTTAAATATGGATGGAATTCACCAAGGGACTAACGGTAGAACTTTTTGAGAAGTTATGAGACCAAAATTGCAACAAAAAAAGTTATGGGACCAAAATGAAACCTTTGTCATAGTTATGGGACCAAAATTGCAACAAAAAAAGTTATGGGACCAAAATGAAACCTTTGTCATAGTTATGGGACCAAAAGCGCACTTAAGCCTTTAAAAAAAGAGATTATGCCGCATCGGAACTTGCAATTTTTAGCAATTGTATACATATCTTGAGTTGCATCTTAGAATTTTCTTAAAAAAATATTCAATATCTATTAGATTTTAAATATCGGATAGGATACAAGACGTGAATAATTAAAAATTTTTAAGTATTATGTGGATAAGGACATTGGTTCAACTTGATATCCATTCGAAATAAACAAATAGTTAGAATATTTTTTATCTAATACCTTATAATATAAATATTTTGTCATATTATATAAAATTTTTGTTATATTCCTTTATTTTAATTAACTGGGTATAAGATACCATATATTTTTAATTATTGAATTAGGATATCTTATATTACATTTATTATTTTTATATATTTTGGATAGTCGTCGGATACTATATATTGGCTAAGGTACTGACATATATACTAATTTATCGAATACAAATGGGCTAAGAATATTGCATAAGATGAACGAATACAGATAGAGGTAGTGACAAAATCACCGACACCCCTACCCATTATTATTCTTAATCGCACAATTAAAGTTTGGGCACCTATTATCCCACAGGAGTGAGGTTTCAATTCCTTTAATCAATAGAATAATATTATTTGGTGAGTGATATATAAATTTTTTTTAGATCCTCCAATAAATTGAAAGATATTCTTTGATCCTGATAAAATATCATACTTATCCTGACCTAAACTTATTTTGACATAAAAAAATCTTAAATTATTTAAAATTGGAAATAAAATATTTAGAATCATAAATTTTAAAAGTTAATTGACAAAAGAAGCCTATATTTTCACCATTGATCATTTTATGCTTTTAGATCTTTTTATTCTTCTATATACTAAATAATAAGGTTAAATGATCATTTTGGTCCTCAAATTATTTTTTCTTCTATTTTAGTTCTTAAACTTTCATATTTGTTTTGTTTTGATTTTCAAACTTTAACATTTGTTCTACTTTAGTCCTCAAACTTTCATATTTGTTTCATTTTAGTCTTCAAACTTATAATAAGTGATTTAGCAAAGAGACTAAGAGAGAAAGAAAAAGTTTCACTATTTAAAAGAAAAATCAATCGTAAATTTGTCTCAAACTTGTGACAATAAATGAGTATTTTTCTTTCATACTTTGTCAATTTACTTATTATGACACATATAAGTGAGAAATAATTCATCTGAGTTGTCCAGGTTAGAAATAACGGTGAAAACCAGATGAAATCACATTTTGGGGACCAAAACAGAATAAAAAAATATTTTGAGGACTAAAATGAAACTAATTGCATAGTTCAAGGACCAAAATGAAACTAGCCAAATAATTTGAAGGCCAAATAATTATTAGTAGATGAACAAAATGATACTGATTGATCAAAATTAAAAACTCCTCAAATGTTAAAATTCAGTATTTTATTCCCAAACGATCTAAATGTATTTTATCCCAATATTTAGGCTAATATTTGTCTTGTTACTTAATTAATTATGAAAAAAATAGCTAATTAATTAACTTGTTACTAAATAAATAAATACAAATCCCTCTAAAGAATAATGAAAAAATAAAGCTAGATTTAAAGATAAAAATATACTTTTGTCTTGAGTCTTGACTAATATATATGTAAACTTTTGGAGACAGTTTAATGATTGAAAGACTTTAGTCCTAAATAACTTGATCTCTGTCGATTATTTTCTAACACAAAGTCAAAAACATGAACTTTTAATTCGAAAATTCAGAAATGTATATATCATGAAATCACGAGACAATAGCTAGTTATCGCAAGAATAATGCAGGTATGTGCTTACACTTTTGGCTGATAATATATCAACCTTTTTTTCCCTCTCCATTCATTTTGTTATATCAAATTTTTATTTCATAGGTAATAAAGAGCCAGCTGATAAGACATAAGTACGCAATTCTTTAGATATTTTTGGAGAAAACTACCAAATTGGTCTCTGGATTATTGGCTCACTGACAGATTGGTCCCGAAATTATAGAAATTGACAAATAGGTCCCTGAATTTTACTAACATTAGCCAAATTGATTCTTCTGTTAAGTTGCCGTTAGCCAAGCCGATAACGTGTCCGTTAACTGCTGACGTGACAACTTAAGTGCCACGTCAGCAGTTAAAAAACTGAAAAAAAAAAAAAAAAAAAAAAAAAAAATACCACCTTGTGCTCCATTTGCCACATAAGCATTAATAATTAAAAAAAAATTCCTTCAAAAATCAAATTGGCCCTGAGTCATAATCTTTTCAAAAAAAAAATTAATTTTTACTCACCCATTCTTATCCTATTATTTTCAATTCCCTCTCTTTTTCATCATCTTCATTCATTTTAGTCCCCAATCCTAAAAAAAATTGTAAAGTGTCTCAAAACTCTTCCAAACATTTCAATTTAGTCCTTAAAAGTATTAAAAACCCTAAACCCTAAAACCCTAAACCCTAAAACCCAAAACCCCAAACCCTAAACCCTAAATCCTAAACCCCTAAAAAAAACTACTCTCTTGCAATTTGGTCCCTAAATCCTACTTTCCTCTTTATCATCTTCGTCTTCTCATCCACTCCAAACCCCAAACCACAAAACCCTAACTACACAACCAAAAATCATCAAAGATTACACAAATTTCATCAATTCTTGATTAAAAAAAAACTAGTTCATCATCAGTTCATATCATCATCATCATCAGTTCATCATCCCAAAATTAAAAAATAATCCTAAAAATTAAAAAAAATAATCGGTTCATCATCAGTTCATATCATCATCATCATCATTCATCAGCCGGAAGCGAGGGTAAATGCGACAAACATCAGTTCATATCATCGCAAATCCGACGAACATCATCTCGTTCCAGATCTGGGGTAAATGCGACCAGATATGGGGACCAAAATCCGACTCCTGAATCCGACGAAGCACCTCATTGTAGACCTCCAATTTCTTCCTGTGCTGGCGAGGATGAGCTTGTGACGACTGTACAGGCAGAAGAATCGGAAGCCGAGAGATTCAACGGAGAGTGATGGCACATGGTTTTTGGGGGATTCAGTTGAGATCGCACAAGAATCGGAAGCCGAGTGATGGCCTGTGGTTCGCGAAGCTTCCGGCGGAGGAGAGAACCGTACGTCGGAGGAGTGATGGCTCTGATTGATTCGAATTCCTCTGGCGACAACCGTATGGCGGAGGTTTCGGATGGTGCGGTGGTGGGAGATTTTATCCCGCTAGAGAAGGTGAGAGTAGTGAAGTTAGGGTTGGGGATAATGAAGATTCTGGAATTATGATTATGACTAGTGAAGATAGTGATGTTTGGGATGTTTGGAAGATGAAGTTTTGTTGCTGTTGATTCAAGCTTGGATTTTGGGAAGATGAAGGAGATGAAATCGTGAGGATGATGAAGCAATTAGGGTGTGTTTGGTATTGAGGGCGTGAGGATGATGGAGCAAAAAGGGTGTGTTTGGTATTCTGGGTAGTTTTTTTTTTCTTTAGGATGATGATTGAGGACGACGAAGATAAAGAAATTAGGGTGTGTTTGGTGTTTGATTAGGGGAAAATCAGTTTTTTTTAAGAAAATAAGTTTAGGGGTTTAGGGTTTAGGGTTTAAGTTTTATGGTTTAGAATTTTAGGGTTTAGGGTTTGGGGTTTAAGTTTTAGAGTTTAGGGTTTTAGGGTTTAGGGTTTGGGTTTAAGTTTTAGGAGTTAGGGTTTTTAATACTTTTATGGACTAAATTGGAATATTTGGAAAAATTTTGGAACACTTTACAATTTTAATTTGAGGATTTGGAACTAAAATGAATGAAGAAGGAAAAAGATGGAGAATTGAAAATAATGAGATAAGAATGGGTGAGTAAAAATAATTTTTTTTTTTTAAATTATTAATGCTTATGTGGCAAATCAAGCATATGTGGCATTTTTTTTTTAGTTTTCCATCTGCTGACGTGGCACTTAACATGTCACGTCAGCAGATAACGGACACGTAAGGGGCTTCACAATCGGCAAGTTCACAGAAAGACCAATTTGGCTAATGTTAGTAATATTCAGGGACCTATTTGTCAATTTTCATAATTCAGGGACCAATTTGTCAGCGAGCCAATAATCCAAGGACCAATTTAGTAGTTTACTCGGTATTTTTGTGTAAGGTTCATTGTCTTATATAAGTACGTACACAAGTAATTATTCTTGTCTTATATAAACTATAAACTATGTTGATATATTTTAAAGTAATCAAATTAAAATGTTCTAGGAATTATTTTTATAGTATGGAGATAAATAAGTAATTAAAAGTTGTTTTCAGTAGTTTTAATTTCTACTATTATTTAAAGATATAATATAATTAAGATAAGACAATATTATTTGTAAAACATTAAAAGAAAACATAGTATTGGAATATAAACTTTATTAAGATTGTTGATCTTAAAAATCGACAAAAATTAGTGATTCAATGCCACGCTAAGTGCATTAATCCACCGCTTTAAAACGAAATTATTAATTTGTTATGTAATTGTCGTCATACTATTTTTATTTTGTTGTTTATCTTTTGGGTTTATATTTAATTGGCAATGTCACATGCTAGTGACGAGTGATGACTGAATTCTTTGTCATACCCTTTCGGATATTATTGGGACAACGACGATTGCACATGTTAGTTCATCTTCTAAGCTTTGGACCACATTTTAAACCCATCCCTTTTTTGTTTGTATTATCCATTGGTCATTTCGTTACTTATCCAAAAGGTTTTATTTTTTGTTAGTCAAATGTAGTTTTGACCCTTTTTTTGTTTGGTAAGTTATAATTTAACTTTTTTCATTTATTTTTTTAAAAATTTGATGTTATAAGTTCTTTAAAAAAAAATAATTTTTTTGATATCAAATACACTTTAAAATTTGATTTGATATCATTTATTGCATTGTTATTTGGACAAAAAAAAATTATCAAAAGTAACTTGTATTTTCAAACTCATTGCATTTACGCACTTGCAACGAGAAATATATGATTAATTGTGTTCGTTCGATCGTGAAATGAGCGACCTACTTTTGAAGCTCAATTTGGTTTTGTTTGTAGTCTCAATTAGGCGAAGAAAAAACTTGTCAAAAACAATATATAATTTTGAACTCATCGCATCCGAACTCAAAATGTGATAAACATGGTCACATTTAGTCGTTTCGATAAAAAAAAATGAAACTTTTGAAAAACTTATAAGACTAAAATTACAAGAAAAAATATAAAAGATTAAATAGTCACCTACTCAAAAGATAAGGGACCAAAATGCACTTTAACATGTTTTTTCTTTTTGTATTTTCAAAATACACAAATACTAAAGAATAAAGTTAGTGTATACAAACTTGATTTGGATGAATGTTTGGGACGAGTGAGGTGGGATGATTCAGTAATATAATCTTAATCATTGATTAACTTTTTTTTTGGCCAGAAATTGATTAACTATTTAATAAAAGAGTGAAGTGGAATAATTTAAGATGTTTTTACAAATTTTCTGTATTTGTTTTTATTTTTTATATATGATAAAATTGTTGCTTAGCGAAAGGACTACAACGATTAGTTGGAGGACTTGCAAAAAGGGCAAGGCGATGGTGAGGCCTCGTCAACCGCCCTAATGCCTAAATTAGTAAATATATGAAAACAAATAATAAGTCAAAGTGAGTAAGAATGAGAGTGTCTATTGTAGACTGTAGAGTGTATATAGGGAAAGTTGAGATCTCTTTCATATATACATACATTTTTCAATAAGTGAGTTGGTAAGAAGATTAAAAAAATGGGTAAAATACAGAAAAGGTACCTGTGGTTTGGTTTAATCTCACTTTTATGACGTGTGGTTTTAAAAGTTGCACATTAGGTACCTGTGTGTTTCACCGTTAAACAGAAGCAGTACTTGTGTAATTTTCCGTTAAATTTTTTACAGAAAAAGTAGTACTTGTGGTTTCAAAAGTTGCACATTAGGTACCTGTGGTTTTGTTGAAGCTTGAACTACATATTAGCTTCATATTTTGAACATTAAACGATGAAACCCAACACTCTCTTTATCTTCATCATCATCTTCTTCCCATAAACTCAACAAACCCTCATTTCTCATACGAATTTCAAATTCCACTCATCAAATTAAATCATAAATCACACACACACACACATAGATATACATTAATCAGAAATCACCTGAATTATCATCTCCAAATTTCTCGACGGATTTTGAAGCAATTTCAAAGATTTAGGGTTTCTAATTTGATTTGATGAAATTAAGGTTGTTGAAATTGCAGATTGAAGAGGGTTTCTATAATACCCCAAGGTACCATGTTAGACATTAGACTTAGCATTTGACTTAAAAGTAAATTGTGTAGTTAATCTAGAAGTCTTTAAGAGCTTGTGGTTAAATTTTGAGAGCAACCTGACAAAAAAATTTTATCCGTGNCCCCCCCCCCCCAAATTAGGCCAAAATAGCAAAACAACCATTTCTTTAACGGAAAATTACACAAGTACTGTTTAACGGCGAAACACACAGGTACCTTATGTGCAACTTTTGAAACCACACGTCATAAAAGTGAGATTAGGCCAAACCACAAGTACCTTTCCTGTATTTTACCCTAAAAAAATTATATATTATCTAAAAATAATTTTATATTTGATTTTTTTAACTCATAAATAATATTTTTTTTCTATCAACTTATTTATTATGACATATATAATAAGATATAAATCGTTTAACTTAAGTGTCTAATTTAGAGATAATCACAAAAATTTGATAAAATCCTGAATGAGACTATATAGTGGTGGAATAAGTGAGAAAGTTTAAGGACTAAAATGGAACAACAAATTTTTTTGGATCAAAACAAATTTTATCTTATAATTAATGGATCAAAAGGAGATTTTGGCCTATATAATATAATAAAACAAATATAAATAGTTCTATAGAATTATATGTTGATATAATGGGCACAGTTGGAGATTGAAAAACTTAAAAGAATAGTTACACGAATCTTTCGGAACTATGGTATATAGTTACAAGAATCATTGTTCCTAATCTTTTTTCTTTCTTTTACTAATTTTTCAAAATCAGTGTGTGTTGGTTTAAATAATAGTTAAATTAGAAATAAAATTATCAATACTAATATAATTGGATATAACGATGCATAAGTGAACCAATACTGAAGATAAAAGTCTAACTTTAGATCTCTTATTGAGTTTTGATTTACTAACAATCAGTCTTTTAGGAACCCCAGATAAATATTTATACGAAAATAATTTAGTTATATATATATAAAAAAATGCAAACACTGAAATGCTTTGTGGTTTTATTCTCAAGTGCAATCTAGTGTTGCCACTAAGAATGGTTGATGTGGCCTCTCGCGCGGTTGTGCCAATTTTTTTAGATTCTCTCACACAAAATCCAAAAATTAACGTAAGAGGTACCACTAACATTACATAGATTCAAATTTGATACATATTTTAATTATGATTTTAATAAGTATAATATACTGCTAGCTAAACTCAGTTATGAGAACAAGAGTATAAGACACACACGATTGATCTAGTATATAGCCATATTTTTTTCTCAAATGTTGAAAACAAGAAAAAAAATTTTTGATCCTTTGAAGTTGGGTTTTGTGAAGTTCCTAAAGTTCGATCTCTCTTATATATAAAGCATATTATCTTGAACTTTTTTAACTTTTCTTATTATTTGAAGAATGGACTAATCAACAATTGTCATATTATTATTTGAAGAATAAAACTAATCAACAATCGTGTCTCAAAAAATGATGAAAACACCATATTGATCTCTCATATTGTGTAATGTGAAATTTGTTTTGGTACTTAATTTTTTATTATATTATAATCTCTAAATTTTTTATATATTCTACCATTAGTCCATGCATTGTTTTCATCCAAAATTTCTTATTTTTAAAAAATATTTTTATTATTTTATTATTAAAGATAGGGACAAAGAGTTTTTGGGGGCGCGGGGGCAGGGAAGATACTTAATAGAGTATATAGAATATTCTATACAACTGTATATTTATTGTGCATTTCTGATTTGTGTTTGTGTATAGGTGTCCCTATGAGCTGTCCTTTTTCTTACATGAATTAGTTAGGATGGATTCTTTAGAATATGGTAGAATGTTTTTTGTGTACTGATATAAGTTGTATCATTCATTCTTATGAATTAAGCCATTTAATTATTCTAGCATATTTTTCTTTATGATATCAGAACCATCAGTTTAAATGGCTTCCCCTGCATCATCTCCTAGTAATGCCGCTTCTGCACCTATTGGTGTAGCTACTCCTCTCAATTACATTGTTTCACTTACTAGTTCTAAATTTGATCCTCATTTGGTTTCTGTCAAGCTCGGTAAAGAGAATTTCCCTCCCTGGCGTGAACAAGCGTTAGCCACTATTCGTGGCTACAAGCTTCAGAAGTATATTCTTGGTAGCCATGTTGTTCCTCAAATGTTTGTTTCACCTGCAACTCAACAGTCTGGCAACATTAGTGAGGAGTTCTTGTAATGGGAGCAACGAGACCAACTCCTTCTTTCGTGGCTTATGGCTTCAATGTCAGATAGTATGTTGACCAGGTGGTAGGGTTTAAGCATTCTACCAAATTTGGGAAAAATTGGATTCATTTTTTTCCACATAGACAAAGGAAAGGTAATACAACTGAAAACTCAACTTTAGGATTTTGTATTTACCTAGGTCCTAATCTTATTTCATGGTCTTCAAAGAAGCAACTCATTGTATCCAAATCTTCTACAAAAGCTGAATATAGGTCTCTAGCCTTGACAGTTGCTGAGTTGATGTGGATCCAATCTCTTCTCTTAGAGCTTAAGGTACCAAAATCTGCTATGCCTCCTACAGTTTACTCTGATAATCTTGGCATGGTTCTACTGTTTGCTAATCCAGTCCTTCATTCTCGTACAAAGCACATTGAATTGGATTTGTACATTGTGCGAGAAAAGGTGCAACAAAGAGAAATTTCTGTCACTCACATTTCTACAAAAGATCAAACAACCAAAGGTCTTACAAAACCTTTGCCTAAGAGTCAATTTTTGTTGCTGAGAGACAAACTCAAAATTCGACACTCCCCATGAGTTCGAGGGAGCCTAATAGAGTATATAGAATATTCTATACAGACGTATATTCATTGTACATTTCTTATTTGTGTTTGTGTATAGGTGTCCTCATGAACTGTCCTTTTTCTTACCTGAAATAGTTAGGATAGACTCTTTAGAATATTGTAGAATGTTCTTTGTATACTGATATAAGCCATTGAATTAAGCCATTGAATTATTCTAGCATATTTTCCTTTAATTGCCATCCTTACATCCTAAATATGAAAATATAATTACCATAAAATTTGGGTGCTAAAACATAGATATATATTAAGTTATGGAGATAAATTTAACAAATCATCAGTTTCATATAGCATGTTGTAATTGGCTTGTTGGTAGTTGCCTGCAATAAAGTAAGATATTACATCTTATATTAACCCTTATACTATTCCCACTAAATTGTTAACATCTCAAGTGCGGTGTGCAAATTGCCAAGCTTGAATAATTTTATAATCAAGCTAGCGAATATAATCCTTATCTCCAAAACATCACTAAAGTGAGAATATCTAAGTATTATTGGTGTAACTAAAAAAAACCATATACTAAAAGTCTAAAACTCTAAAAGTAAAGTACATATAAACAATTAAGCACATTGTAGTCTCGTTAACTATTCGAGAGTCTTTTTGCCTTACACGAAACAGAATTATAATAATCGATAATTATAAAATTAAATTTGGAGTTTTCATTAATGAGTTCAAATACAATATCAACCCCACTCAAATTAGTATATTTTTTAAAAAAATGATAAAATAAAAATTATAGTTAATCCAGGTCTCGAATTCAACAGCATTAAACTTGAGTTAACTCAAAGTATATCCATCATATAATATTTATTATTTTATTAATTATATATATAATTACATATAATATATCATATATGTGTATAATTATTTTTTTACTTATTGTATATTTATAAATGAGTAAAATATAATTTTATATTATTTAGATATATTTTTATTAACAAATGGAAAAAAATCAATTTTAATTTGTTGGTATATATAAAATTCATCATACTTGTATATGGGTAAATGTATTTAAAAAATCAAATCATCAAACAAACTAATTTAAATTAAGCTTGTGATTAAATTATCAAGCAAACTAATTTAAAAAGTAAATTATATATAAAGATAATGATAATTTTTTTTGGCCTGAAAAGATGATGATCATTTTATTTAAATTATATATGTTATTTGGGTATCATCACATAAAGCCTCGATTTACAAGTTAAAAATCTTAAAGAATCTTACATAGAAATGAAAGAATTATGAACATATTCATGAAGTAAACTATAAAGATTGCATGCACATTTCATGCACATAAAAAAATGTTAAATATTAATGTAAAATATTTTATAACATTTCTTTACATTTATTTTATTTATGTATTAACTTAATATTTCTAGCTATGATAACATTTTGAATAAATTAACAATTTGGTATCAGAAAAATCACTGAACTGATAATTTAATATATGAAAAATCGAAACAATATATTAATTGGTTCTTTTTAAAAAGTATATTTTAATCTTTCAATGACCGAATTGTCAACTTAATAATATTTCAGATACTAAATTATTAATTTATTTTAATTTTTTATAGGTTGTTTAACCGGAAGCAAATGACTGAATGAGATACTAAAATAATTAAGTTTAGGGAAAGTCGGAAATCCGATATGCAGAAAATGGCATTAAAATAATTAAGCTTTTAGACTTTTTCATACAAATTAGGCCACCCATTATCCACGCACCATATATATTAATTTATAATCGCACGACAAATGAGATCAGAGAAAAATACAAAAGGAAAATTATAATAGGTGCCACGTGTGCCACCATGAAAGAGTGAAATTTGTGTGATGTGTCCCATGAACAGAGTGAAGCAATTAGGATTTAGGAATGGATGAGAATTGAAAAAGTATATTAATTTAATTTTTATATTAACCTGTGGGGAGCTTCTTAATGGAGAGAGACTTTTCTTATTTTTTGTGGGTTTGAAGTTTGAACTAATAATATGTGGTTGTCAGAATTTTCAATACACATGCATTTTGTAAATATTTTTTTTAAAAAATAAACCATATACTTGATATATTTTAGTGGAAAATAATGAAATAATGCACAATTTTATTTAGCAATCAAGTGGTTAACTATTCTGGTCTTTATCGGTGAGGTGCTTAAAATATTTAGTCTTAAATTATTTAAAATCCGCAATTTAATTCGTTAACATTTTTTATTAAGTTATTTAGCAATTATCATTTTTATATATTCTTTGGATTAAAGAATAATCAATTGAAACTTTGTAAGAGCTAAATTACATTAAAAAAAAAAACATTTTTCATTCAGTTATGTGTTTTTTTTCACTCAGTTATGTGTTCATTCATTTGCTTTTCTATCTTTTTTGTCATCCCATCGTATGAGCTTGGTCACAACGTTGGGCTTTTCTGGGCTGAGATTGGAGAGATTGAAAATTGGACCAATAAAAGCCCATGATGATGAACAATTTGGGCCTACGACCCAACGTCAGATTCCCTTGCTCTATAATAACTTTTACTTCTTCTTTTTTTTTTTTTTCTGTTGTAATTTGTTCTATGTAGTGTAAAGTTATGTTTAAATTGGTTGATCTATGTTTTACTTGGTCTTCCTTGACTTAGGACAATCGCCATCGCAAATATCTCATAATAATAACGATGACATACAACAGTTGATTGACTCTCCTTAAAGATTTTCTCTATATAAATTTAATTCTGAAACCCTCAAAAAGTTAAATACTCTTTATATAACCTACTAGTAGTTATTTTCTCACAAGTACTCTATAATTAAACATCATAGTAACTTTGCAAGACCACACATCTCTCTCCAATTTGGATCATTTATAATACTTTAAGGGTGTAGTGCTGAGAGAAAAAGAAATAGGGTTGAGAGAGAAAGTGTCACTGAGACTCATTTTCTCTTTCTACTTGTTTATTTCTCATTCAGCACTACACCTATAATACACTATAGAAAATCCAAATTGATCTCTCTCTTGTAGGCCTCATCTCCAGCACTTCATTGTAGCTCTCCAGCCCTCTTACTAAGTATTAATATAAGATGCTCGTCCTATTTTAGTTTGTTATAGAGCTTTTGTTAATGAGAATTTTAAAACTTCAATATAAGGCAATGAGTGATTTAAAAAGAATAATAATATCTAAAATTTAGGTTTTATTTTTGTCCTCATTCCCACATTCAAATCTGTTAGTGGATCAATTCCTTTTAAGTATACTCAACTCTCAATAGTTATTTTCATCCTACGCTAAGTTATTTATACTGCAAAATAAAGTGCCAATATAACCGTAATGCCAGAGGAAATAATTTGATCTATAGACAACATCATTGTGATAAAAGTCGTAATGCCAGAGGAATTATTACCGTAGGTCATAGCGGGGGAGGTCATAAGCGTCTATACCGTAAAATTGATTTTCGACGGAATAAAAAAGACATATATAGTAGAATCGTAACCATAGAATATGACCCTAATCGAAATGCATAATTTGTCTCATACACTATGGGGATGGTAAAAAATTTTTACATCTTTTGGGCAAAAAAAAAAAGTGACAGTAGAACCCAATTCAAATGCATAGTGTGATAATGACAGTATCATAGTTTCAGATTTCATAAAAGAGAAAAGTATTATTACTACTTTCAAAATATATGGTCAGTTTTAATTGTATCTCAAAAAATTTTTTAGATTAATTATATATAATATATTTTATATAATGAGTCAATTATATCCGAATTAGAGATATAATTAACACAAAAATTAAGAGATTGAAAGTATAATTGTTTTAAAAATTTTTAAGATACAATTAAAACTGACATCATACTTTGAGAGCACTAAAAATTTTCTTGCCTTTTATAAAATTTGTATATATATGTAATATGGTTATATTTAAAGACCTGGCTCACTTTAATATGACCCGCAACAATTCTGTTGTGAGTTGTCACCACTCTTATTGTAACTTTTCAGTAGATATTAACTGTCAAAATGGTGAGGCCCATGACCAAATTCGGCTGGCCCAGTAAGAACACTACTCGTACATACATTTAAAACAATCATAAATATCTGCCGTGGCTTGTATAGACATATATCTCTTCATTATTTCATATTGGTCAAAATCCTATTTTGGTACCTCTATTATGATCATTGTTCCAAATAGGTCCCTCAGTTATTTTTCGTTCCAAATAGGTCCCTCAATTATTTTTCGTTCCAAATAGGTCCCTCAGTTATTTTTCGTTCCATATTGGTCCCTCAGTTATTCAAAACTTGTCAAAGTTGATCCCTCTAACGTTTTACATCCATTTTACTGTTAAAAAAAGAGGAAAAATAAACGTTCATTTCCAAAAGTTTTATTTTCTTATATTAAGGTCCTTTTCTTTTTATAATAGGATTAAAACATAAGAAAAAAAAAAGTAAATTAAAATTTTAAGTGAATTTTCTCAAAACACAAAAGCGCTCTCTCTCTCTCTCTCAGAAATCCTCCCAGCACGGCGGCGGAGGGGGGTTCGGTGAGTGGTGGATAAAAAGCCTGCCGTTACCGGCGCTGATAAGAGTGGACACACGAATGAGATTCAGCTGCGTCGGAATGGGAAACAAGGTGGTTTTGATCCAAGTGAATGGGTGAAGCGTGGATGAGATGGCGAGAAGTGGCCGGAGCGTGAAGGAAGGGATGGTGTTGGTGTACGTAGGCTGTAACTTATTCACAAATCACAAATATTNGAGAGAGAGAGAGAGAGAGAGAGAGAGAGAGAGAGAGAGAGAGAGAGTTTTTGTGTTTTGGGCAAATTCACTTAAAATCTTAATTTACTTCATTTTTTTTACGTTTTGATCCTATTATAAAAAGAAAATGACCTTAATATAAGAAAATAAAACTTTTGGAGATGAAAATTTATTTTTCCTCTTTTTTTAACTGTAAAATGGATGGAAAACGTTAGAGGGACCAACTTTGACAAATTTTGAATAACTGAGGGACCAATATGGAACGAAAAATAACTGAGGGACCTATTTAGAACAATGAGCATAATAGAGGAACCAAAATAGGACTTTGGCCTTTCATATTTATTGTGTTTCTAACAAGTAGTACCACATTACAAGGTTTTGAAAATTCTACTTTTCTTTGTTTATTCAAATAGTACAATAGAAGATATATATTAATTAAGCACTGCAATGCAAGTTGATAAACTTTTTGGTATCAATGGCGTATAGGTGACGATAACAAGTGAAAGTGAGTAACAACAATCACACTGATGGGAAGTGAAGCTCTAATGCGTTTTTGAAAAATCAAGTTAGTAAAGCGTACTTAGATTCTTGGAGCAATATATGAACCTTTTATGTAAGCAATTGGCGCATAAAGCATCCTAAGGTAAGGCATATTAATTAGTGAGCGTAAAGTATATTACATCAGAATATAATCCATCTATTAGCATCAAATATGATTACTGTGGAATATGGATTAGATGCTATAGTACCCTTATGGCGATTATCTCAGTAGTGAACTTACAACCCCTAAAAAAAATATAGGCTTAAGTGCACTTTTGGTCCCAAAACTATGACAAAGGTTTCATTTTGGTCCCATAACATTTTTTGTTGCAATTTTGGTCCCATAACTTCTCAAAAGGTTCCACCGTTAGTCTCTTGGTGAATTCCATTCATATTTAGCCGTTAAGTATGACGTGGCATAGTGACTAGGATCATGATGTGGCAAAATAAGATGAAATGGACTGAAATAGGATCTATATGCAACATATTAAAACTTATCTATACCCAACCACAATATATGCAAAGATTGGTACTTCCTCTTCCTCGTCAGCCCAACGGGACTTCCTCTTCCTTGTTCCGCTTCCCGATTCGCCGTCACCGCCGCTTTGGTCGTTCGACTCTGACTGAGGATCCCATCGACTTTGTCGACGCCTTTTGCTTGAAGTCTCTTCTTCCCCACCAAATTGGTCCCTGTCAGTACCACTCTTTGTATATTTTGTGGTTGGGTATAAATAAGTTTTAATATGTTGCATATAGATCCTATTTCAGTCCACTTCATCTTATTTTGCCATATCATGATCCTAGTTACTATGTCACGTCATACTTAACGGCTAAATATGGATGAAATTCACCAAAGGATTAACGGTGGAACCTTTTGAGAAGTTATGGGACCAAAATTGCAACAAAAAAAGTTATGGTACCAAAATGAAACCTTTGTCATAGTTATGGGACCAAAATTGCAACAAAAAAAGTTATGGGACCAAAATGAAACCTTTGTCATAGTTATGAAACCAAAAGTGCACTTAAGCCAAAAATATATAATAAGCTCAGTTATAAACATGAAACATACTAGATTGGTTGTTATTAGTGCAATTTGGATTTTTATAGTGCATTATAGGTAAAGTGCTGAGAGAGAGAGGAAGTGTCAGTGACTCTTTCAGCACTTCACCTATAGTGCATTATAAAGGATTCATGCTCGATATTAGTGGCTTCGTATTTGTGTGAGGGTTTGAGAGCTACTCTAGGTACGTTGTGAGAGGTTGTCAATGACGTCATTTTGAGTTTTTAAAAATTAAAAAGAAATTAAGTATAAAGCAAATATTATTAATTCAAGAAAAAAAAGCAAATATTGTAACAAATAATTCGTATGTTTTAGGCTAAAATGCATAAATTATTTTTTAAATTTTAGTCATTAAATAAGAAAATTGTGAATTTTGAAAAATAACGAAAAACTCTCCAAACATTTAATTTTATACAAAATATCTTGTTAAGATTTTCATTAAAAGAAGTTTATAATTTTATGATTGTTGTTATATTTGATATAATGACATTGATCCAAGATTGTCGGATAGCAACAATATTCGTATAACAAATAGAGTCGTTATATTGAAATCTCGAAAAATATATTAAAATCAAAATAAAATTTTAATAACCTTTTTAGAATAAAAATAGAGTCATGTTCAAACAACTTGACATATGCCCATTGTTCTTTATTTGTTTTATTATATTGTGAGATATCCATTCTTCGGGTGTGTTTGTTTCCGATTATAACATCATTACAAACTCATTATCCCTATTTTCAATACATAATTTGAGCTACAGTGCAACATGATTGTTTGTTTCCCAATTACAAAGTCATTACAAAAATATCATTTTATTACAACATCATTTTTATTACATTTTTCATACTCAATTACTAACATACCCCTACTCAAATACCTATAATTACCTATACTATAATAAAAATATAAAAAAACTATTTAGCAAAATAGTAATTTTCAATACCCTCATTTATTACACTCACAACTTTCTCTCTCCACTCATCATTTTTTTTTTTTTTCTCTTTTTCTTACTCACCCCCTCTCTCCCTCATTTATTACCCAAAAGGAAAAAATATATAATTCAATCCCCAAAAATTTATAGTTTGGTCCCTCATCTAGTATATGTATGAATAATCTTTTTTGTAGTGTACCATATTCAAAACAAAATTCAAAACCGGTAATGAAAAAAATATATAATTCATACAAAAAAATATACATGTTGGTCCCTCCTCCAGTATATACATGAGTAATATTTTTGGTAGTGCAACAACTGAAAAACAAAATTAAAAAATATATATAATTCAAATATACATTTTGGTCCTTTCGCTAGTATATATATGAGTAATATTTTTTTTAGTATAAAAATTAAAAAACAGTAATCTTTCAAATATTTTTTTTTTCAAATTATTATCCTTTTTTTATGTACCGTACACTGTTGAAATTATTTATCAAATTCTGCATAATAATTTGTTGTTTGTTAAAGATAAATTATTTGGTCTATAAATTTTTAAAGATTATTCTATTTTGGTCCCTAAATTTATTTTTTGGCCATTGAAATTGAAAGAGAGACCAAATTATTGATGAATACGTTTTTTTTATGGGTCGAGACATATATTTCCCTTCGTAAGGACTAATTCGTTGGATCGATATAAAATCGTGGACCAAATAAAAGGTTTTTAAAATTTCTATGTTATTTACATTTTGGTCATTTCATTTCATTACATAATGCATCTCCAACCTTCATTACAAATATTCACCTTTAGCACAAATTCCAAAACAATTTCATTACCATTTTATTTCATAATCACCACAACCAAAAAAGTCAAAATATCATTTTTTTTTATCTCATTCCATTATCAATTATCAATTCTATCTCTATACAATTTCACATCCTATTTTTTTATTACATCTCAAACTAATCCAAACACCATTTTCATTACATAATTTTCTCATTACCATTTCATTACATAAAATCATCATTTCATTACATACTTATAATTCAAACACACCCTTCATCAGTTTCTTATAAGAAACTTTAAATTTTTTTTAAAAAAAACTGAAAGACAAGGCTTCATTGATACTACTTTCTCACTCAACCCTCCTCATTAGTCTCAGTCCACACATGAAGTTAAACAACCGGAATGGTTTAGGTTTAGTTAACTATGGTTGGAACTTGGAAAATCACATATCTAACAAACACGTGAGACTTTTTTATAAAAGAACCCAATTGGAAAAATAGAAGGCAAGGCAGTTTGAATTTCAACTTTTTTTTTTTTTTTTGCTTTTAACAAAAATTGACTTTCGGGTGAAGATGAAGACCGCGTAATTGTACTAATTAATGAATATCATTCCGAAATAAATAGAGAACAAACAAAATGGTTTCAAAGTTAAGTTAACCCACACTTGTCCTTACCTGCTCTTCGGGCAGCTCCTAAAACCATAATTTTTCCACTGCTTCCTCGCTGCCCGACCTGCCCGATACCTGGCTGAGACATTACGGGCACTCGGTCTCCAGTATCTCTCTCTCTCTCCTCTCTCATCACTCTCTCTCTCTCGTAACGAAACTCATCTCGCGCCTCTGATATTTCTATATTTTGCTGCTCTGTGTTTTCTACGATCAGGATTGGACGGTCCACAATGAACGGGGCTAATACTGCTTGTTTCTCTACGTTTTAGTCCTCGAAATCCTCAGATCTAGCTTATCGGCACTTAGATCTTCCTTTCAGGTATGCTTTCTCCATCTTCTTCTTCTGCAATTCTCGCTTTCTCGCGCTTTTTTTACTTCCTTCTTTGCTTCGTTCGACCTCTATGTTCTGCTTCTTTCTTGATCTCTCAGTTTCTGCGTTTCAATTACCGCTTTTCTCGATCTTCTTCTTCTGCAATTCTCAGTTTCTTGTTCTTTTCTCGCTCTGATTTTCCTTCGAAAATTTGTTTTGGAGTTCTTGGTCTTGTATATTGTGATAATTTAGAATTGAGTAACTGACTCTTGTTTTTTGAAAATAGAAAGTTTCGAAGATAGCGTTTTCTTGTTTAAAGTAATTTTTTAAAAAATTAATTGGCAAAATAGTGTATGTTATGTTACTTTGTAAGGCTAGATCAGCGGCTGTCCTTGGTTTCAGGACAGATCTGACGGTGGTCAGTCTATTTAATTATTTATTTATAGGTTTTATTTATTTATTTACACGAGATGACATTTTTTCTTAACTTTTGACAGGTAACTGTTTGTAGCAGAAAATGGAGGCTAATCAAAATCACGGTTCGGTGACGGTTACGCTTAACTATGGCACGCTAACATGCGCCGCTGAAGCTGTGGCGACTTTGCTAGTCTCAGCTCTCGTCAAAATGGCCCCGGTAAGTCCTCTAAACTGAAATATTACTAAAAAAAAGGAACCAAAAATATAAATCTAAAAGGCAATTTAAGAAGGAAAGTGTTTAAAAAAAAGTAAGCTCTCTGGCTATATGCCTTTAGCTTACACCGTAACTCGATTTACTGCTATTTTTGGCTTTCTTCTCAAATTTCAAAGTGTAATTTTTCATTGTTTTCGTAAAATTGAACCTGCGGTTGAATTTTGGAGGTATTAGTAATAGTAGTAGAAGTCGTCTTTGAGTGCGCTTGATATTTTTGTCTTTGCTATTGTGCGCCTGGGTGGCTAGGCCAACCCATTTTTGGGATATCTAAGGACTGAGGATTTTAGGGTTGACTGACTCGTGTTTGGGTGTAGGATAGCATCATAGCATAGCAGGGCGGCTTTGGTGCGCCGGTGGTTTGAATTTGGAGTGTAGTGGGTGCTAACGTGCGCACCTTGGGCGTAGGTAGAAACTAGAAAAGTAGATAGCGGAACTGAGTGGGGAATATCAAATGCGGTTTTGGGATTAGTTTACGTTCCGATTCTGAGCGATGTGGGGCCCGGGTTGTGGAGATAAATATCTTTTTGTCGCGTCTGAGAGGAAAGTCAAAAGTCAAGGAACGAAAGGGAAGGGTAAGGTTGGAGAGGAATTGGATTCGGTGGTGATTATTCCTTGGAGATGCTGGTAAGCGTATAATATAGCAGGTACACCTACCTACACGTGTCATTTCCTTCTGGTTTATTGGTATTTAACAATTTTCATTTATCTTTATACTTTTTTGGTGAGTCATGAGTGACAAGTGGGAGGAGGAGCGAATCCTATACGGGTGGGTCATAGTGAGACTTAGTGGACTCTACACACACAATTTCCTAGTGGCCTATTTGGCCAAAGCAATAAGCATCTGTTCGTCCATGCTAAAAACTTGAACATATTAAATTTTTTCAAAAGAATTATTTTAAAATAAATAAAAATCTTAAGTTGTTGCTTTTTTAGTCATCCATATTGTTTTCTATTTTTAAATTTCCAAAAACTCAAGGTCAAACTTGTATCATATTTTCTTACAAATCGGTAGATATAATAAAATGGATTAATTTTTCATTTAAATTGTGAATCAGGTTCAAATTTTTGTTAGAAGAGGTATATTAACATTTGTTTTTAGTGCACATTTGGGAAACAAAAAAGAAAAAGAAATCTTGTTATTGTGCATACAATATCAAGTTCTTCAACTTGAAGGGCCTTTGAAGTGTTTCCTCTATATAAACCTCACAATATAGAGGAAGGTGCTTCTTTATGTCTTTATGGTAGAGAGAAATAGTAGAAAATATATTTTTTAATCTTTAAATTTATGTTAAAATTATGTCTTTAGATATCTCTACTATATTATATGTGGGAGTAGCTTTCTCGTCGTCCTCCCCCTTATACTTATACTAAGATCAAAATATTACATATAATTAAAATAAGAGGAAACTTACTATTTGATCCCTCCTTTTTTATTGAGTCAACAATTTAGTCCCTTATTTATTTTACATACATATTTGCATACCTGTTAGGGCACCAAAGCCCCTAGTTAAAATATAATTTTAGTTCTTGATTTTTTTTTACTAATCAACTATTTATTTAATTACAAGTAAAGCTTAGGAACAAAGTAGGTTTAGCCGTTTAGGGACTAAATCGGACAAATTTAGTAACCAGAAAATAGGTTTTCTTTGACTTGAAGGAGTAAACTAAGTTCAGTTCTTTGACTTGTTAATGCTATGCATAAATTAATCTTTTGTTATATATTTCTTAAGGCAATAACAGGATGTGACTTTTATTTTTTTTGTATAGTTAAGGTATTAAATTCCCTCCCTTTCTCCATCTTTACCAACTTAACTTTGTAATGGGTTCAGGATCTCCTTGAACTGTTAATTTCAAACATGCCGGAAACCATTGGAGAATACAACACCCAGAACCAAGGCAAGCAAGTTGATGCAGGGGACGAAGATGATGGTGGTGATGATGAAGATGAAGACGGCGATTTTGGAGAGGGAGAAGAAGACGCATCTGAAGGTGAAGGATATGACAACAATTCTAACAACAAGAGCAACCCGAAGAAGGCTCCTGGTGCAGGTGTTGGTGGTGGAGCTGTAGAGAATGGAGAGGATGGAGAAGATGAAGAGGATGACGACGACGATGCTGAAGGAGGCGGCGATGATGACGACGATGATGACGACGACGATGAGGATGATGAAGAGGATGAGGGTGGTGAGGAAGATGAAGAGGAGGTTGTTGAAGAAGAGGAGAATGAAGATGAAGAAGAAGATGAAGATGAGGAAGCCTTGCAGCCCCCAAAGAAAAGGAAGAAGTAATTAAATTAGCCATGATGACTTAGTGCCTCCTGTTTGTATTGTTCTGTTACGAATTTGGTTTCTAACTTCATCATAAGTTTTTATTCTGTTTTTAAGGAGGAGGCCTATGTAGGAGGACTTGTTAATTGGTGTCTCTGCATTTTCCATTGCGTTGATTAGAGTATTTCATAGTTGACATTATTGTGCGGGCAATGTCAAATTCAAAGGAAAATTACAAGTTATGTCAAATCCAGCTCTAATAATTCTGTCTAACGAGTTCATTTTCTGTTCTGTTGATACGTTATTGAGATATTATTGAGATGTGATGTTATAGGAAGTGATCAATCAACCTTTAATATAACTCCATCTTAGGTACTTATCTTCATTAAAGACATGATTCCAAATTCCAGTCCATGCAGAACATTGCAAGGATTTTTGGTCAAATTATTTAGAATTTTTTTATAGGAAATTATTTAGAAAATTACCCAGAGGTATGATGCGATTATACTTTTAGGTTATATTGTTTTTCTTTAAAAGTTGTATTTTCTTGTGAAAATTAATAATTTAGTCGTTATATATTATCTAAAATTTGAATTTATTTAAAATTATGCTTTATACTTTATAAATATTTAAGTTTGTTTTTATACCTAATTTTGCAATAATATTATTTATTTAGAGCTGTCATAAAAGATCTAAATGCAAACTTAATTCGTTGTATATCAGTTGTATTAATGATAGTAGGGTCATGGGTCAATAATAGAGTCTTTATTTTTTTTTTTTGTTGTTGTGAAGGTCAATAATAGTGTTTAAAACAGCTTTACTTGGGTGAGTAATTTAGAGCTGGCATAAAATTGATTCAATTTAAATCAAACTAAAAAAAAAATAACATAGATGTACGCTTGATTCAGTTTAAATCTATCTTTTTTTAATTAAGATGTCTTAGTTGTTCAATAGTGGAATTAAAAGAAATTATAATAATAATCACCTGAAAATTGAGTAATATGTTGTCACAAAGTTTATTCGAGTTGATAAGAGTTATCATAATTTATTAAACATAAAAATTCTATTTTGAATGTGTGTTATTGTATTGCACAACACTTATCATTTATACGATAGAATGATAGATATTTATAAATTTTAAAACATAAAATTTTTTTTTGACATGACAAATAATAAAAAAAACAATAACACATATAACATATATTATAAATATATATCATAATTTTTAAAATTTTAAAAAAAACTCTATAAATTATTAATTATTTATATATATAAAAATATACGAATGTAATTTTAAGAATTTGATTTGTGAATATATTTGTGTACGTATTATAATTTATATTAACTCTCCTAAACTTTGTTTATCAAAAGAAAAAATAGTCAAACTCATTTGGCATTTTCAGAAGGTGGTGGTTAGTTTGGGAATTCACTTGTTCAACCGTTTCATTCAGTTTCTCAGTTTGACGCCGAAACGTTGAAAAACATTCCCAAGCTCAGAACTCATAAGTCTACATAGAGAGACAGAAGGAAAGGGAGGGCGAGTCTCGAGATTGGAGGCAGCTCCTCCATCTTCAAAGAAAAGTGTGGATCAAATATTTGGGTTTATGTCACCATTGATTCATGGTTTTACACTCATTTGCCCTAAATTCTATTTAACGTCTGAATTCGTCCCTGTCCTCTCGAGTTTTTCTCTAGTTTAATGGCGGATCACTCAGACTCTTCGCCTCTAATCCCTCCACTACCGATCACTGACCCTAGCGAGATCGACCTCGAGGCCGGTCCCAGCGAACAAATTCAATGTCGGATTTGTCTCGAAACCGATGGTAATTTGAGTTTCGTCTGCTTTATTTTTCATATTCATTTTCTGGTTAGGGCAGATTATATTTCAAAATTCAAATTCTGTCGAAGATTTGCTTAGTGGCTATCGTGAGAATCAAATGAGGAGTTATTTTGTTTACTATGCGCTCAGTTGATTTAATTTTGTTTAAGAAGTTATCAAGTCCGGGAAAGTCAATGCATCTTGTCATAACGAATTACTTTAAAATAATTGTTTCTAATCTGAATCTTCCATTGATTTTCGAAAGTATGAAGCCGTATTATACAACGAATCTATGCTCCCAGTGAATTTGAGAAACTTCGAGGAAGTCACTAAATTATTCTTAGTACTATCGAGTCATTGTTTGTACAATGCGGCAATTACTTCTCTAAGCTAGTTACTAGCTATTTTGGCTTACACCTATTTGTATTAGGCAGAGTGATGTTTTGGAGGCCTCAATAATCACTGATTGATATCATAGAGTGATGTTTTACCAGTTGTCGTTCTCCTTTTGTGTAGGTAGAGATTTCATAGCTCCCTGCAAGTGCAAAGGCACATCAAAATACGTACATCGAGAATGTTTGGATCATTGGAGAGCCGTCAAGGTCTGGATGCTCTCTCAGAATCTCCATAATCTATTAATCAAAGCATGCTACAGTGTAGTCATAGCAAGGAACCACATATTTCCATTGACCTTAGTATAGCTGTTATGTTATTCTTAAGTGATGATTTTTTGTTAGTGTTGCAATCAAATTTATGAATCTGACCATAGGGGGGTGACCAGTGAATTTTCTCCTCTGCTGATTGGGAATACAAGGACCTGTGTGTTATTGTCTTTTCATCTCTTATATTTCTCATTGATTCTTAGTCTATGCATTATGGGTTTGGCTTGTTGTTAAATGTATAGGATTGATGGTAAAGGAGTTAAAATGAATGAAATCTTCTCGTTCTCTGCTCCCTTGCTGCCTCTTTCCATTACCAATGATGAAATGATTTGACTTGTTTGCCTATTTAATTATCATTAATTTGTTTATGCATTTTCAGTTTGCTCTATAGGCCTCACAAAATATTTATTGTCTTGGCAAGATTACTTCTTTATAATTCCTGTTCTAACACATTTTCTGTTCTTCTTTGGCCTGTTAACAAACTTGATTTTGCTTGTCCTTGTGTCACTATAATATAGAAATCCATGTATATTTAATGGTTAACTGGAACTTTTTTTATGATATGCACTGTACAATTCACTTATCATTGAAAGAATTTTTGTCTTTACTAAATGATAGAAAGAACTGTTAGCTACAAGGTAATTATGATTGTAGGTTATTGCTAATAGTTCCATGGACCTTTCGGTGCACTTCACAACACTTAAATTGATGAATATGAATATTGCCTCATATTTTTTCAGGAAGGGTTTGCATTTGCTCACTGTACAACATGCAAGGCTCCTTATCATTTGCGTGTTCATGCTGCTGCTGATAGGAAATGGCGAACATTGAAATTTCGATTCTTTGTTACCAGAGACATTTTGTTTATATTTTTTTCAGTACAGCTTGTAGGTGATTCTTTCTCGTTGTATTAGCCATGTTGATGCTTATTATCTCAAAGTTTATGAACTGCATGTAGATTTTGTGATTCAAAACCTTATTTCCATTATATGCAGGTCATTGCCTCACTGGCTTATTTGGTTTATCTGATTGATGGTTACCAACATCATTGGCTTCGTACTGTCTGGGGTTTTGATAACGAGCTTAGCTTTTACTACATATGTGGTAAACTATTAAGAACTTAAGCAGTCATTCAAGTCTGCTGATATTTTTTGGTGGTTCAAAGCTTGCTCTCAATTTATAAGATGCTGATTTTGGTCTTAACTGCATGTTCGTGTTGTCAAATGTAGGAGCTCTATTGTTTTTTGCTTTGCTTGGCCTATCTGGATGCTTCATTACTTGTTACGATCGAAGGGTTCGCAATGATTTGGCTCAGCCTTGTCGAGAATTGTGTCTTTGTTGCTGTCAACCTGGGTAGTTACTCTACTGCTATATATTCATGTGTATTTAACATGCTTGGAACATATGATTATACTCCTAGCATCTACTTTGAGGCTTCATTATTTGATAAATTTTTTTTAGTTTTTTTAAAAAAGAAGTTTGAGGCTTTTATTGTGCCAAAAACTTAGCTTTCCAAGATTTAATAATTGGAGAACACCCTTCTCGTTGAAAAGAAAACTGTACAAAATCCATTCTTTTTCAACTACATATCCTTCCACATATAAAACGGATAAACTATGTTGTTATCTGTTCTATTTGAAGTATCTTGTGTGATCTGCTAGTCTGTGGTCAAGAATGATGGTGTTTGAGCTTGACTTTATTTTGTATTTTGTCATTGCAGAGTTTGTGCAGACTGTCATTTGCCAGGCACTCTTTGTATGTGGACTGATTGCACCACATGCTTTGAGAGTTGTGGAACTATGGCCACTGAATGTGGTGGTTGCTTGGGAGGTGCTGGGGAGGCAGGGTTGCCTTTGTTATTCATATTGGCTCTGATTGTTCTGGGACTTTTTACTGTAATAGGGATATTTTACAGCGTACTGGTGGCTACCATGGTAGGACAACGGATATGGCAGCGACATTATCATATTCTTGCGAAAAGGATGCTAACAAAGGTATGTCTGGTTTACTTTCATTTCTTTTGCCCATTTGGTGCAATGACCTGAGCTGCCAATTATAGGTCCTCAGCAATAACAATTAACAAAGTCAACTTATTAATACCTAACTGATTTGTGCAACTGGCCCTATTAGTTAGAAGTTAGAACTTAGAAGCTTTCATATAATCAATTCAGCATCTAATTGCTAGATAATATCTTCCCTGAGACATTTGTTAAGGGAGGAGTAGACATAAATTTTCCCCTATTTCATTATCCCTTCATCGTCAGGTAATTCAGACTTTTGGAATTATAGCAAAGTGATTCATAGTATTTTTTCTTCCCTTGATGTTTTGTGGGAATGACATGCATATCTTCATGTTATTTCGCATAACTTGCAGTAAAATGAGTAATCATCAAGTCAAAGTATATTCTTCTTCCATTTGGAATGCTGATGTAAATTTGGCACTAAAACAGTTTGAAGATTAATTGTCATACTCATTCATGTTTTATAGTTTATACCGGTATTCCCGAGTACAAGGCTAATGCATGTTTGATGGTAACAGTGAAGATCCCTATAAATATTCTGAGATGAACTTGATGATCAAACTGTTTTTACTTATTCTTCTAGGAATATGTCGTTGAGGATGTTGATGGGGAGATAACAGGGTCTGATTGGTCTCCCCCATCTCTCCCACCCGAGCATGTTCAACAGCTAAAAACATTGGGCCTCCTATGAATTTGAAGCCCTGGAGGAGTCACATCACACCCTTGCTGACGAGAATGACATGATTAAGAGATAGTCCGGCCATTTTTACCAAGACATCTGGTCATTGATAAAATGTTACAGCCACCTTAATTTAGTTGGATATAAATAATTTTGCTTATATACTCGGAAATATAGTCCAAATTCTGTATGTGAACTCATGTAAAAAAAATGGAGAGTCCTTTGAATTTCTAATTGCAAGTATGTAATCGTTATTGAGCTAGTTATTGTCTCTTTGACGCATTATTTTCAGTCTGTTAAATTGACTATGCGCCTTTCGTTATGTGATGCATATTTCTAATTGATTTATGGAAAAAAAACTTAAGTAAATTTTGTTATATCTTTATTATAAGGTTTCTCCAATTATAAATTTGATTTACATTTTCTCTAATTTATGATTGGTCATACAAAAAAGGTGTGTTTAATATTCTTTCTTTACCGTAATTAGTATACATAAAATTTTTGTTACGTGTTAAATGTTGATTAGAGAATCTTATAACAAAAATATAAAGAACTTTACATGAATTTTGCCCTTGATTTATACTATATCGACGATGTTGTTCCAGGATTGATGTATAAAATTCATGGAAAGCTACAAAAATGAAAAGCTAACCTAATATGAGTAGGACGACTAATTCTTGCAAAATTAGTTGTTCAAGCTTCAATTTACCAAATGGCAACAATAGCCTTTTTTTAAAAAAAGTAAGCATCTCAAATAGATGCCCTAACAACGCTTCTATTTATTTTTTTAAGATGTAAACTGTAAAGGAGACTTGCAATGCATCTTCTAAAAAAGTAGAGTCTATTTATTCTCTGTTGAGTAGGCTTTGGATTAAAGGATTCGATATCCAACTTTTGTAGTAAAAAAGTTCTTTTTAAGTGGACAGAACACAACACAAGGTGTGAATATCTAAGATTACCCAAATTTCTTATTAACAAGTGTCTAACTGAAAATATTTTAAAAACAATATGGACTAGGGATGACAATTTCAACTCATTACCCACCAACTCAACGACAAAACTAACTAACCCAATTCAACTCATTTAGATAATGGGTCAAGATAGATTGAGTCCAAATTGACCCATTAAAATTTGGGTTGTGTTGAGTAAAACTCATGGATTACGCAACTCAACCCAAATTTATATCAAAATTACATAGTTTCATGAGAGGGGTGAATATGCAATTTCATAATTTTTTGCAAAAATTACAAAATGGCCCCTAAAAGAATTTCAAAATTTACAAAAACATCCCTAAACCATAATATTTGAGGACTAAAATGAAAATTATAAAAAAAAATATGGACCAAAATTGTAATTTTGAAAAATATTGGAAAAAGGATAAAATTACAGATTAGTCCTAAATTTTAAAAAAATGAATTTTGCAAATTTTCCTAAATATTTTCAAAATTTACAAATAACCCATTTATGACCCAAACATTTACAACACAATCCAAAACCAATCCAACCCAACCATTTGCCACCCAATAGTATGGAGTGACATTGATTAAATGCCAAACAACTCACAATTACTGTAGGCTTGATAACCGATAGCAACTAACAAACGTCAAGTGTAAGGTCTTTGGTGGGAGAATCAAGGATGGAAGTGTTAACTTTAACTTAATTTTTTGTATGACAAAAAAAACTTAACATAAAACTTATTTTTATAAAAATGTATTTATATAGCTTAGTTTTATAATTTTTTCATTTATAACCATAAAAAATATAAATATAAATGCACAATTAAATTATTTTAATATATATAAATTATTTATTATTTTATCATTTTAATCTTACAATTTGTCCACTACAAAATTTAAATACATATGTATAACTTATATACACATCCATACATATTTACTATTACATGTAAGGCGTAACTTAGATAATTTTCACCTATCTTAAAACTCGGATCTATAATTTCTATAGATCAATTCATATACTCAAACTAATGTACTTTCTACATATACTCCTACAGAATACAATGAGTAAAATTTACATGTACTTGTTAGATATTTTGATTATTCTTATCAGAAAATGGTAATTATCGAGAAAATATTATCAAGAATTGAAGTCTTTTAAAAAATTATAATTATAATCTTCACTATTAGATCATGATGATGTTGATATTAGACGAGGTAGATTCCGGTGATCAGAACAAAATATCTTCTGACAAAAATAAATAAATAAATGATATTTTTAAAATTTAAAATATTAATTCTCTATATAATAGCCCAAATCAATTCTCTCTCTCTCAGATCTGGTTGTGCTTCGCCGGGCTATCACTGTATTTGAACGGTGGTAGCCCTCCTTTACTTACGTAAGTATGTATTTTTGTCTCCTCTTTCATTAGGGAGGTTTGTTTCTTCCATTAGGGAAGTTTTCCCCCTTTCATTAGGAAAGGATTTATCTTTTCTTTTGTGTTGTTATATTTCTCAAATCTACAAGTGGAGCTCAACGCTGGAGAAGGAAACGGTTAAGAAGATTGATCTCTCAAAGATAGAGAGGGGGTATGTTGCCTCTTAGTGATCTTCCAAGTTTTCTTTATCTTTTTAAAAATTTTTGTAGATCTGATTGTATAGGAGATCTGGATATGATTTTCTGACAAAAAAAAATAGCCCAAATCATTAATCACATAGCACCTACCGGCTAATTGAGATGGGGTGGCAGTGGCACTGTGGCAGATTTACCCATATGTAAAATGTTGCAATATTATAACGCGTAAATATTAAATATAAAACAAAATCGTTGGGTGGTAATAAAGCAGGTCCGTCCATTTATCCGCGTTGTCACGTTTAAAATGAAAATAAATGCAAAGGCGTCGTCACTCGTCAGGGTCACCATCACTTTCTCGTCCCTATTGTTCATTATTTATTTATTTGAAGATAAATCATATATTTGAGCTATACAAATAAATTTGACTCTAATCTTGATAATTTTACCATTAATTTATAATTTTTCTTCAATTGAACAATTAGAAGATTTATCTTTGAGAAAATAAAAAAAATGAAAGGAAATTTGATAGAGTCAAATTAAATTTCGACCAAATCAACTGCGTTCCGTGTCCCATTGCATTAGTGGAAGGGACAAACAAACCACATGGGTCATGGGGCAACAACCTTCAGTTAATAATAATAAAAAACAAAAACAAAAAAGTACACAACTTTTTGGCTAAAGTGTACTTTTGGTCCTATAATTTTTACTTAAGTCTCAATCTGGTCCTATAACCTTTTTTGTTTCACTTTTAATCTTACATTTTTGCTCAAGTTGCACGGTCCTATGTTGCACTTTTGGTCCCCAAATCTTTGAATTAGGTTGCAGAATTGGTTTCAGATCTTTTGGTCAAGTTGTAAAATTAATCTCGTATCTTTGACTTAGGTATAAAATTTATCTCATATTTTTGGGTTAGGTGGGACTGGCACCGAAATTTTACAAAGATATGAGACTAATTCTGTAATCTAACCAAAAGATATGAGACCAAAAGTAATACGAGACTAAGTCTGCACTCTTTTACAAAGATATAAGACCAAAAGTATAACAAAAGAAAAGTTATAGGACCAAATTAAAACAGAGCAAAAGTTATATAATCAATAGTGCAATTTGACCTTCTTTCAATCTTATCCAAAATGGTCGACTGTGAATCAGACTAAGTCGTCCCTCCCTATAAATTGCTTCAGATTGAGATAACATTATATCTCATCACTCATCAGCATCTCTCAAGTCACGAGCAGCATCGATCATATCGATAAACTTCAGCTAGCGACACAGATTAATCATTCGATCAACGATGTCTGATATTGCTATGTTAGTGGCCGAGGAGTACGAGAGAAGGCTCAATCTTATAAGAAACAGAAGCTGTGGGTGTGGTCGTAGTCTTGGAGTCTCAGAAGCCATTAATGTTGACATGTTCTCAGAAGCTAGGCTTTATTTGAAGGAGAAGAACACACAGCTTCTCAATTGGGCCTGGGCCAAGGAGCCCAAAACCCAAGTCGCCATTGCTGCTTCCACCAGCTTCTTCTCTGCTTAATTAGTTACTTATATATTCATCATATCCATGGTCTTCTCTTGTCTCTGTATTTCGAATTAGAGCACTTTGTGTGATTAATTAATTAACTACGATCCCGCAAGTTTTGTGTTCTTTAGTCGTATATACTTGTTAATTTCTAGTGACGGTGAGAAATCTGCTGGAGGGGATCAAATTGAACAATTTATGGGAATCTTAATTTAATTCATGAATTCTCTCTACCTTATTTTCCTCTTGTAAATTGAGAATCATATTTACATGTTGAATTTATCCTCTCTTTACGAATTTATATGAATTCTTAAATTTGACAATGTTGATGTCAAGTATATATTTCTTCATTATTAATCATTTACAGGCATTATACTAAATTACAAAAATAATAAATAGGCTTCTATATTTTCAGATACTTGTATTCAAATACATTGGTTCACTTTTTTTAATTGATAGGGTTTTTCAAATTACCTATAATTGAAAAAAAAAATGTTGTCTTGGAGATATCACATGAACAATTAGTAGCAGAGAAGTAGTGTGATCACCAATCACCTTTGGAGAAAAAGTGAACCCTAGCGCTGCGTCTTTCTCCCTCGCTCTTTCTGCTTTCATTTGTTGTCGTTGTCTCAGCGGTGATGGCCCTTCCACTTTTTATAGGCACTATTGAAAATCCCTCCCTCGTGAGGGTCCCTCTCTCTCTCTTTATGAGAGTGTTACTTTGTTTCTAGGGTTTTATGGTGGTGACATTATGGATTAGGACTCCTATGGCGTCGATCTAGATTGGCTTTCTCTGAGGGCGACTCTGGACTAGATATTCCATGGGCTTCTTAGTTTGGTTTTGGTTTTTGGGTGCTCGGTGACATTTTGTTTCTTGGGTCAGGTACTTTCACGGCGTTGTTTCTTGTTTTACTTCCACGGCGGCGTTTTATCAAATTATTATTGTTGCTTTGAGTTTGTTTATGTCTTTAATTAGAGCAGCAACTAGGGTTGCCTGTTGTCCTGATTGGAAGTGTTTGTCTATTTTAGATGACATTATTTATGTTTCCAATTCTTTAGATGGTTGTAGTTTTAGTTGGATTTCTAGATCCGCTAACTTCGCAGCTGATTGTCTTGCCAATTTGTCTGGCATGAGCATGGGTCCTCTTGAATGGGTTGCAAACCCACCATCTTCGTCAGTTGATATCATGTCTAGTGTTGTTGTTTATGCTAGGGAAGAGTTGACTAATTTTGCTTTGTTTTCGTTTGTACTGTGTTTGGCTTTGCCTTGCTTTTGAATGAATTATGTTTCAGGCAAAAAAAAAAAGAGTAGTAGAGAAGTAAAACAATCCAGTGAGATAAGCATCAAAGTGAAATTCAGATAGAGAAATTGGTGTGTTTTTTTTTAGAAAAAAAAACTCTTCATGTTATTTTCAAACTTGCAAAATACACTAAATTATGATCAAAGCCTAATTTGAAAATAGGTAAATAAATTCAAATACAACTACATATATAAATGCATTTGAAGTATTTGTTAATTTTGATTATTCAGTTAGTATATATCTACTGATAAATGACAATTGAAGACGTTATTTGTCATCATCTATATTTTAGATAGTTACTTACAAAAAATTTACAGCTGAATAAAATGTTTATCGGTTTTATAATTAAGATTGTTTTTAATAATATTATAATAAAATATTTATTAGTTTTAATAGTTCAAGATAGTCTTTATAGTTTATTCTTTGTAACTTATAATAAAAAAATACCAACGTGTAATTTTGTTATTAAAGTGTCTGATGATTATGCCTATGACTCGATAGTCGATAGGATAATATTAGCTAATTTTAAATATTCTTTTAATCTTGTAACCTGATATACACCCCTCGGAAGGCATAGCCGGACCCCTCGGACGCCGACGACAGGGACATTTCCCTCGGACCTTTTGGAGGGACTAGTGATATACACCCTTTTGTACCCAGGGTCCCCTCCCACTCAGACCCGACGCCAAGAGCAAACTGGCAGGGTTCCCTCCGACTCAGACCCGACGCCAATAGCAAACTGGCAGGGTCCCCTCCTAAGACCATGTGACAATGGGTATGGGGGAATGCACTTTGTTGCTGTCACGGGCCCACCATACAGATCTTCTCAGATCTTCTCGGACACAATCCCCCAGATCTTGGGATACCTGCCTGACTCTACAGGCACAGGTCACCATCAACCACCTACCACACTGTACTTCCTCCTTCTACATATACACACTCCAAAACCTTAAACAAGGTAAGTAATGAATCTCTCCAGAATTCTTACTCCCATCTCCCACTCTCTCTCTAACTTGAGCTTCGGAGTGGATTCACAGGGGCCTCCCCCTGTGCAATCCTTCTTGCAGGTTTCGAGTTCCTCAGGAGGTGGACAAGGATCGCAGGGAACCCCCTGTGCTTCCTCCTCGGCAGGATCCGACGACTTACAACATCCGGAGACTGCCCTTCAACTGTGAACTCAAGGTTAGATCCCTCACGATCCAGCTTTGTAGTTTTCCTAACCAAAAAATATATATTCTTTTAATCTTAGTTAAAATAAATGATGATATATTAACTTTAAAGAATAATGAAAAGAGGCATCAAACAATAAACACAATTTGTGTTGACTTCTGAAAAATTTTAATTTTCTTAATATTTCTGAAATGGTTATATAATTACATAATTAATCACAAGTTTAAATTTTCTTTTTTTTTTTAAATCATGAATACATTCATGAAGGATAGATACAACACCAATTCAAAAATTGAGAGGAAAGAAAACAAAAAAGATACATGAAGAAATCCTATTAGCTTTATGGATATAGCCGTGTCTCAAGCAATACACAAAGGGAGGAGTACACAAATTATAGTTTTTGGGGACAAGATTCAGAACTAGAATGACCCGTCCTGCGTTGTCTATCTATCATATTTCAATTGGACTAGAATGTCTTTTCAAATCTCATTGGGCCAAGAGGCCCTTCGAGCTTCGACCCCAAAACTTTTACATTTGCCCTTTTAATTTTTTTTTTTAATTTGTTTTTGGGGCAACCATTCGCCTTTCTAGTTTTCATCGGCACATATTCAAAATAAAAAATTTAATGAACTTTATTTTGTCAATTTCACAATTATCATTTTTACTCAATGAATATAATTTAAAGTTTTGCATATTCTAATAAAAAAATTAGAATATTTAAAATCTCCTATAATTTACATTTAATGTAAAAAATACTTTAAATTAATATATATATATATATATATATAGAGTTCATAATATTATGTGTTGGATTTTGTGGGATACATGTGGAAGTTCAATTGAGTTATAGGTTGATCCATTGAAATGTGGATTATTTTACATAAGTCCCACATTGAATAGTTTAGTTTTAGGAGCTCTCTTATTCTCCTATAAATAAGAGTATTTTCCCATCATTCAAGTTGCTAGTTGATTCCATGTGTTGGAGGGGCTCTTATATTGAGATAACCCATATAGTTATATTTTTTTCTCTCTCCTAGAGTTATTCTTTCGCGATTATTCGTGGAAATATGACTCTATCTTTAGTAGGTAGAGTCTCATTGTTCGTGATGAGGAGTTCAATGTTTGGATATCATGTTGGAATTTTTGTGTGGATTAGCATTAATCTATTGTAAGATTAATATTTGTGTTTACTGATAAGTAATTAATTTATCGTAAATCTGAATAAGAATAGATTGGGTTCATATTACTTGTGGTAATTCGTGATGGGTTGGATTATCCACAAGCCTTCCGGGACCGGGCTAAGAACCCCAAGCCACGTCCGAAGAGTATTAGTAATTATCCCATTAGATTACTAAATGTATATATGGAGTTTGTTTGTTAAAGGGACTGTTTTGTAATAATGGTTAAGGACCATTTTATAATATTTATTAATGGACCAATTAGTAAATATTTTCACTATATATATACTAAAGATGTTTTCACAACTTATGGTCCTTATTTTTCCACCTTAGTCCCTTCTTTTTCCATTCCATTTTGTGGCAACTCTTTGGATGAGTGGCTTGAAGATTCTGGCCTCCATTCAAGATCAATCTCAACTCCAGGTTAGTGATTTCGTCTCCCACATCTCGGATTTATTTCTGTCATATCAGTCTTGGTGGAGCAGAGACACTGGCAAGATTTAGAGTATTAGCGATAGCGTCCAAGTTATTTAGTTCCGTAATGTGTTTTTAATACTTGCTTGAATTTATAATTATGATTCGAGTTTTGAATCTTAGTCGAATCTCAGGGATCCGAAATCCTTCATTATATTTGATAATGTCTCACATATATAATTAAGTTTAACGAAAGAAGTTAATTTTTCATAATGTGATGAATCTCATAATCTCTTTTGAAAGAGATATCCTAATAGTAAGTCAAACTAATATTGATTCAAATAAAATAACAAATGTAAGATAAAACTTAACTTGCTCCATATATATATATATATATATATAACTTAACTTCTCATCACTCTTTTTGTTATTTTAAAATATAATAAAAATTAATACTTACATCTTAAATTCTTAATACATTTGAAACCGTATATATGTAATGATTATCCATACTTGCTCCAATTTTCTATGGAAACATTTAATCACATTTAAAGCTGTCTCATTCAAACAACCAAAAAATAGGGTAAGCGGGGATCCACATCCATTACCAAACAAACAAAAATCCCAACTTCAGCTATATATTATATTATATATCTCCGTGGTTTCTAAATTAAAGAGTAAATCATTCATGAAAATTGGGTTTAGTGGAAGAGCCATAACGTGATTAAAAAAATCATAACTTTTTATTAGCTTCACAAATTATTGTTATCAATATAATAGTTCATGCGTCTAAAATAAGTATAAATTGAAGAAATAAAAGCAAGGCATGCCAGTATTGAATTGGTCATCTACCTCTGCTCATTCAATAGTGTCATCCTCAACTTTGGTCCTACCATATATATATATATATATATATAGTCGATTGTGACTTGTTTTCTTAATTAATATATTAATTAATTAATTAATTTGTTTACCTAAAGATATATTTCATGCTTCATATGAAACAAGCAAGTTTAGACATAACTAATCCAGTGTCTAGCTTGTTTTAATTAACAAATGAGATAGAAGTAATTAGTAATAGACCTAACACCTAAAGTCTTTATTGTAGATATTAAGTTAATTGAGATTAAGATAGCTTAACTACTTGCTAGAAATATAATTAAAAAAAAAAAACGTCTGTTTCAAAATACATACAATACAAGGAAATGAATGATTTGCAGAAGTTAAATGTTTGAGCGCTAGCTCAAGTCTCAACTTACTTCTACTACAAATGAATGTATCTCATTAAAATAAAAGTAAATGAAAGCTAAAAAAGAATCATAATAAAGGAAAGAGAGAGTGAATAAGATTATTCTTAAATAATATATACATATATATAAGTTATAACTAAATCAGTAAGAAAGTAGCCTACAATGATAGAGTTACATGAGATGTGACTAAACACTTTAACCCATATCACTAAAACTTATAAACAGTTTAGTTAAACTGTCATATTTTTAATTATTTGCCGTGTAAAGTTTTTAATTAATTTTTATTACTAAATTTAATTACGAGACCAATTAAGAAAAAGAATAATTTTAGATAATTTAATTTTTTTTGTCTTTAAGTATTAGTTAAATTACCATAAAAGACAGTTTGTTTAGAATAATTAGATATTTTTGTCTTCAACAAATTTCAAAACACTTGCGTAATAAAAAGTAATATAACTTAATTAATCATGAAACATGAAACCATGCTAACATTTATATTTATGGCCGGTTAAAGTTTATGAATGTACTATATTAAAAAATATGTAGTTTAGATGAATGTCAAACTTGCCTTCTTTTTAGAGAAATAATTTACTAACTATTTGTAAAACTAAACTTATTAATATTTTAATCAATATCTGTAGTTTAATTGTAGTTTATTATTAATTTACATGGAAAAATATTAAAAATACTAAATATTTGATAAATATAAGTACGGGAAATCAAATGCCTTCCATTTTAGGGAAATAATAAAATAAAGGATGGCAAATAAAAGATAGTGTACGAAGTCAAAATAATGCATTTTAAGATATATATGTAGAGTAGGTGACATAAATAAATTCTTTTCATTGTTATATAAAAAAAAAATTATTTTCATAATTTTATATATATTTATATTTTTCACTCAAAATTTTAAGATATTTAGATTCATCTAGCTTAAAGTAAAGGCTTAATTACTGAACATGAAACTGCTACTTTCCTTATTAGTTGATAAGTTTCATAGAGATTCAATATTTTATATGTTTATTATAATATTTATACTCTAACTTTTTTAAATATATGTTTTTGTGATTAAATTATTTCTTAAGACTAAAATTATAAACCAAAAGATTTATATGGTTTATAATATTTATACTCTTATATGTATATTTTAATTATTTAAAAACTCATTGTTGATCCAATACAAAATTATAAACCAAAAAATAATCTTTCTCCAAATTTATAAGAGTAAAATAATAACATCTATATAATCAAAAGATTAAATCAATAATTTACTCGCTTGTGTGCGTGTGTATGTGACTATATATTCTTATTTTGTTGAGTGCATGCAACGTAGCTTTCTTCTTACCTTTTGAATCGCCCTTTTGAAGTTCCATAGACAAAGCAAAAGCTCGTGCTCTTTCATGTGACTTTCTTGCTTGTAGGGACTTATTCTCATTACAACAAATTAAAGTCGCTCAGTCTCAGATTGCTGTAGCGGCCAAAAAGTGCAACTCTAACATAAATAAAGGACTGAGAAGTCCCTTTTTCTCTCATTTAAATCTTCTAACTTCTCCACCTACCTACTTATCACTATAATTATACTTATCACAATTTTACTATCTATTTTTTATACTGAGAAAATTGTAAACTCTTGTTGATCGGTGCAATTTTACTATCTATATTTTTTGAAAATTGTAAACTATTCAAAACTTATTATACACACCATAGATATAGTCGATTAGTGTGTGTTTTATTGTGTCAAATCCAAATAACTCATCTCAATCTATTCATAGAGTAGTTTTCAGTTTTCACTTATCATCTCTACAATATTTCCCTGATTTAGAAGAATATAATGTACTCAACACTTTCATGTCCAAAAATATCTTCTCCAGATATTTTAACGTGAACTTGACGACAATTGATTAGAAACCCCATCGTTTTTCCCGAACTTTATCCCAAGATCCACCTCATCATTCTCTCCAAAAATCTGAAGTACATGCCTAGATGATAATATTAGTAAGAGTAAATTAATAATTTAACTTTTAAAAGATTATTGAGTTGACAATTAATAATATACTGTTTACATCCTGAAAGAATAAAATAATATATTCATTAGTAAATGATAACTCAACCGTAATTACTCTTTCAGATCATTTAGTTCTTTCAAACAACACCTGAGTTATATATTTTAATTTTTTAGAGATCAAATTATCAAGAATCGAATTATTAATTTACTCTATTAGTAATCACTAATCACTAGAGTCATGCATGTAGCTAGCACAAGAGCAAAGAGTAATGAAAAGTTTGAATTTTTATTGTACAGTTTACCACATAGTCTTCATAAAAAGATCTCGCAGATGTTAGACATGAATCATGATCATCACTAATCTTCTGAGGAATCCCAGAAGGTAAAGAAGATTAAATCCCTCTGTAAACAAAAACAATAAGAAATTCATGAATTAAGTTTCATAGACATCTGTGCAATGCAAACATCAATGACACAACATGATGAACATGATCACGATGATCATCATCATAATCATCCATGTTCCCATCATAATCTACCTGATCCCGATACTTAATCACATCATCATCTGGCAAAACTCTGTTCCTACAGAGAGGACACGTGGCCCAATGATACTGAAGCAACCATTGATCCAAGCAATCCTTATGAAATGTGTGTTTACATCTCAAGCTTCTTACTTTCTCGCCTTCTTCAAGCTCACACAAGCACACTCTGCAATCTACCTTCTCTGTTTTGCTCTGTTTTGAATTTGACGATCTTTTGGTGAAACAAATCGTGGGGTTTTTCTCTTCGATGAGTTGAAGATATTGAGTCATGGAGATTGATGAATTTGTGGTGTGTGAAGAAGATGATGATGATGATGATGATGATGACGACGACTTGAGGTTTCGAATGAGGACGATGATTTCTATCATAAGGAAAGCCAATAAAACTATGATCTTGGCGTAAAGATTGAACAAGAAATCAGAGAGAGACTTCATGATTATACACAAAAAAAATGATGAATGTGTGTATATTCTTTATAAGATTTATAAAGTAAAAGAGATAGAGAATGTGTTTATCCTATGGTGTCTGTCTCCTCTGTTTCTTTCATATTTGGTGTACAATATTAATGCGATGAAATGATGATACACTGAGTACAGTACACGAAATATCCCTGAAAGTTTTTATGTAAGAGGGTCCCATTTTAGGCAATATCTGGTGAAACAGGTTAAAAAATGGGACAATATACTGTTTCGTTTTTATTTATGATAAGTTCATAACTTCATTTTACTGCTTTTTATTTTTTATTTCTGTCTTTTCTTTGTTCAGAGATTTAAGTTTGTATTCCATAGTAAGTACTGATATAATTTAACCATAGTACGCTTTGTGATCAGTATATATATTATTGCAAGTTTGCAACACAAGCAGCAGTAGTACCCCTCAATCTAATACTGTACTTGCCTTAAAAATTAATTTATAGCCATACTTGTTGATATTAAGCGGCAAGAATGCAATATCTTGTTCTCTTTTAAAGGTTGGATTTCTATAATTTTTGAAGTGCTGGATAAGTTATGATGTAGCTTTTTTTTTCGTTGATGGAAAGTTATGATGTAACTTAGTTTATCTAGACTAAACAACCTAAATTACCAATTATTTTATTGTATGAAATATATAAAGGTTACCATCTAAGGTTAGTAATACTTTTCAGCTAGTGTTCTCATGGTTGATCAATTTTTTAATTTTCAAAGTATAATAATTAGTTTTTAGTTTAATTTGGTTTACTTCCACTTTAGTTTGATTTGATATTATAGGTTTTGAGCGTCCTTTCCTGGTGGCCAAAGTTTTTATTTTATTTTTAAATTAGTAAGTTAACAAAGAATTTGGCCACCGCAAGAAGAAAAAGGTTGTAGAAAATTGTATTTAGATGGTTGAGTTGAGTGAGTAAAGTGAGCNACGAGAAAATTACACCTCGAACTCATCACCATCTTAGGCAGACGCAACTTTTTGAATGAACAAAACAATAACTATTTGTACCTCTGTAAGCGCTCATAGAGCCTTGAGGCCTGCCCTGGCCTTGGTGAGCCCCCGGGGTCCAACTCACCTAAACTTTTAAAATACCAAAAAAAAAAACAATAACTATTTAGCAGTGTCGATTCACCCAAACAGGCGGCCATTAAAACCAAACTATGGTATAACTCTTCAATGAGTCTCTAATTCATTAAAACCAAACTATTTTTTTTATATTAGTATAACCTAATTCATTAACCAAAAGCCGAAATAATGTCGGATTACAATACATAATAACATCTCTTATTTAATTAATTACTTAGCGCAGAAACACGTACTACATAATTAAAAGGTAATTAAATGTCTCTGAAGCAGCCACCTAACATAAGTAAGCCCCTAATTTCAATCAAGCAATATATCATGAAGAGATTAATTATTCCACAGCTCTGAAATCTCATATCAGAGAAGAAGAACTCACTAAAACGACACATCTTTCGGTTAAGACTTGGTCGTTTTTTGTCTATATATGGAAAATATTAATATTCATGAACAGGTAGTTCTGATCACAGGATGCTCTCAGGGAGGTATAGGCCACGCGCTTTCACGCGCCTTCGCGGCGAGTGGGTGTAAGGTGGCGGCGACGAGCAGGTCACGGTGGTCGATGGCGGAGCTGGAGGAACATCCGAGGTTGTTCTTGCAAGAGCTAGATGTGCAGTCCGATGAGAGCGTGAATCGAACGGTCGAGAATGTTTTAGAAAGGTACGGTCGGATCGACATCCTCGTCAACAACGCTGGAGTTCAGTGCGTGGGCCCACTCGCTGAGCTTCCTCTCTCTGCTATCCACCACACCTTTGATACCAACGTTTTTGGTTGGTAACTTATTAACTTCCTATCATAACAAATTAGTATTAAGAATTAATAATTCTAGTTGTTCATCTTCACTACACTGTAATTCTCTCGATCTCTGCAATTATTTTTCTAACAAAGTCAAAAAATCATCTTTTTTTGGCCATTGAAATACAAAGAAAACAAAAAAATTGTCCTAAATAGGAGATTGAACCGCAACATATACACAAGAGTTGATGATAAGATCACAATATCATATATATGCCAAACAATGAGGATAGGGATTGATAAACCCAAACCTTCATGCACATTCTCTTGACTCTACCTTTTACAATTTAAATGACTGCAAAGTTCATAAATCTGCCCATATATAGCAAAAATATAAATCGATGGAAAACAATAAACAAATACATATGAATGAAAATATCACATTCCCACCAACAATAAACTCTTCTTTATGGATTGTATGATTTCTATCTTAAAAATAAATCCTTTAATTTGTAGGTTTTAAGTTTTTTTTTGGTAGAAAGCATCATTTGTATCTTTTTAAATGTAACATTATATATTAGTTGACAAAATTAACAACATATATAGTATATTTCAAATTTTCCATTTCTTTTTCTTTTCTTAGTTATAGTGCTTTTTAAGTCAAGGAATGTTAGATTTAGTGAAAGGTTAGTGTTATGAGAAACTTAAGTTTAAAATATTAGAGAGGGTACTCATATTTAGTGAATAGTAGTGACTAATAGTAGATACAATAATCTGATGATCACAAATAAAAAACATTTGTAAAAACACAAAATCAGTGCCTTTTTAAATAAATAAAAAATTTACAACAATACTTTTTGACGGGAATTTCAGCGAGCAAGTTTGTTCATGTTCTCTGAAACATGACCCTATTTGGATTATAAAGGATCCAATTAATTAATCACCTAGTTTTTTTAATTTGATGGAAACCATATATATAATCAAGCTAAGGCGTTTAATTATATATTAAATTAGAAGTTATATATATGTTTGGTTTTAGGTTCGTTGAGGATGATTCAAGCTGTTGTTCCTCATATGGCAACTAGAAAACAAGGAAAGATTGTGAACATAGGCAGTGTTATTGCTATGGCCCCAGGACCATGGTCAGGTGCTTATACTGCATCCAAAGCTGCTCTTCATGCTTTATCAGATACCCTAAGGTAATATCATTTTAATTAATTCCCTTCAATCTTGTCTTTAATTAAGATTTCTTTATATCAAATCCATCTTAATTGCTTAAATTATATGAATATATATATATATAGAGAGAGAGAGAAAATTAATTATTTGTTCCTTGAAAGATGGTAGATTAATCAATTTAATTTGTTAAAGGCGCTAACTAAAATTTAATGATAAATTTGACATAATTCTAAATTTAGTTGACATTATATTTAAAAATTAATGTTAAAAAATATTTTCACCGTTAAATTTAAATTAATATATTAACCAACGGACTAAATTGATTGTAATTAATTACATCTTTCAAGAATTAAATTCTACAATTTCATTGAGATTAAATTAAGAAACTTATTATCTTTTGAGGACCAAATAATTATTATTTTTTTGTTGCATGCCCCGTCTTTGAGACTCTACCTTGACTAATTAATTCAAACTCTACCGGTACATATTGCTCATATGATTATGGTAGGAGAATCTCCCAACAAAAATATAACTGAATGGCTATGTTCAAAAGATCTCGTATCTGCACGAGACTTTGTTTAAACGATATTCAGTTGTTGATCTCTAGGATCAATCCCGCTTTGATACCAAATAATTAATTTACTTATATATATACACAGATTGGAACTGAGCCATTTTGGAATTGATGTTGTAATTGTTGCACCTGGAGCTATAAAGTCAAATATTGCAAATTCTGCCATAGATAGCTACAAGAAGATGCCTGAATGGAAGATATTCAAGCCTTTTCAAGCAGTGATCAGAGAGAGAGTCTATTTTTCTCAGAAATCGAAGTCCACTCCCACTGATGAATTTGCCAAACAGACCGTAGAAGCTATCTTGAAAAAGAAACCACCAGCATGGTTCTCCTATGGTCATTACTCTTTCATCATGGCCATCATGTACCATCTGCCTCTCTTTATCAGAGATTTTATTATGAGGAAAGCAATGAAAGGTTGAGATATATATATATATATATATATATTTGAAATTTACTAATTAGGTCTATGCATGCATATATACTCATTTTATGCATGCAGGTATTATATGTCCTATCCCTGTGGCTTGTATGATATAATACATAAAAAATGATCACGATAGTAATAATAAAATATTGAAATAGGTGATAGAAATTGTTATTTTTAATGCCATCTTCCAATCTTTTCACATTTTTTTGTCTCATCATTTAATTAAAGTGTGTCCTCTAAGAATTCTCTTTCTTTTAATATGTGACCAATAATTAGGGATAGGTTGGAGTAATAACAAATTTTCTTAACCGTGACCAAGAATTCTCTTTCTTTTAAAACCTCTTATTCGTGAGAGAAAATCCTCTTCGCCGTGAGAGTTTTTCTAAGTGAAACTTTGGGCCGTCGCTGTTTCAAGACTCCCATGGCGGCGTTCTGTGGCGGCGAATCTGGACTAAGCATGCATTCCACGACAGCTTCTAACTTCCACAACGGCTTCTTGGTTTGGTCCTGATTTTTGGGTGCTCTTCCATGAAATTGTTTCGTTTTATTATCTTATTATTGTTGCTTTGAGTCTGTTTATGTCTTTTTTTAGAACAACCATTTGGGTTGTCTGTTGTCATGTTTGGAAGGGTTTGTCTCTTTTAAATGACTTTATTTATGTTTTATGTTTTTTAGATGGTTGTAGCTTTAGTTTGATCCCTAGATCCGCTAACTTGGCAGTTGATTATCTTGCCAATTTGTCTAAAACGAGGATGAGTCCTCTTGGATGGGTTGTAAACCCCCCACCTTCGTTAGTTGATATCATGTCTAGTGTTGTTGTTTATGCTAGGAAGGGATTGACTATTTTTACGTTGTTTTCGTTTGTATTGTATTTGACTTTGTCTTACTTTTGTACGAATTATATTTATAATAAATATATCTAAGTAACTTCCAAGTAACATAAGATGGCTTGTACTATTATTGTCAATTAATACTAGAGTTGTCAAATTCAGATATTAGGGATCGGGTCAAGATCTTCATTGAGAAAAGTGATGATTCCTCGAATAGAATTTATTTTTCAGTAAATAATATTTATGAGAAACTAAAAAAATTACAATGCATTATTTAAAAACTAAACCATAAAGAGTGTTTGATACACAATAGAAAAATAATCATAAGAACATGAATTCTAAAATGTATATTCTCCTTCTGATATGTGGTTTTAAAAAATAGTCCTAATTCCTAAGAATAACATATGTACTTCTATACTTTTTCATTATTTTCATTTAAGGGAGTGAAAATATCATATATATTTTAATGAAATGAAATTATTTTATAAACTAAATTGACTAAGATACTCTTGTGAAACTTGGCCCTTTATTATATAAATCATTCCTTACAATGAAGTTCTTTTTTTATGATTAAAAAATAGTCCTAACTATATAATGCATTGTCTTATTATTTCATGATCACACACACACACACATATACATATATATATATATATATATTATATTTGTTAATTATATTATTAATGTTTTTCCTTACAAATTATAATTACTATGAATTTATTTTTTTTAATGATTCAAATTTTAAGGAAAGAGTCTTCATAAATTTTTTTTTAACAATCGTAAAATTGTTGTTATTTTATAAATTTTAATTAAAAATTGTTTTATGAAAAAAAAAATTATTAACATGCAGGCCAAAGTAAATGAGTATGAACATTTATTATTTGGCATATTTATAAATAGATCGGTCCACCACAATGCGTTTAACATGTCGACCCGTCATGGGCCGAGTCAAACCAGCTTGACCTGGCCCGTTTGAGTGTCAATGAGATAAAAGTAAAACACTTCGACCCAAAAAAAAAACCTCAAACACATTTTCCAAAAATCAAGGAACCTTCAGCATTGATACAATAAACTTTTTTTTTTTTCATACTTTCCATATTCTCTCATCTCCATTTCCTCTGTTCATTGCGGTTCTCAATACTTCCCATCCATTGTCGTTTGATGAAGAGTTGAAGACTCTTTTCGAAGTTTGATAAGTTTTGATTAGTTGCTGATGAAGTTTCAGTTCTTTCATCTAATTTCCATGTCTACTTTCAATTTTTTTTTTTTTCAAAAAAAAGAAAGAACCAACAAAAATTTAACAATGGTCCAATTATCTGGCAAGTTCTTAACCGACCTTTTTCGTAAACAATTATTTTTTTTAACTTTCTTGGACCGAACAAGTTTCTAACCTTACATTGCATTTCAATCTGCCAAGTCCAGCGAAAAATGAAAAGCCATTGTTATATGTGATTGCAAAATCAACCAACAGACTTACACAACAGGCCACCTAGGTGAGCTACACTTTTTTTTTTTTTTTTTTTNTTTTTTTTTTTTTTTTTGTATATGAAAAAAAACCATAAAGCGAACAAAATTAACATTCAACAGAAGAGTACCATCAACTTGACGATTCCATATTATAATCACATGGCTAGCGTAACCTGACATCAATCTTATAATCAAAGCCGAAGAAGTTGCGGAGAATGTTCATTGAAACTAGCTCAAACAAACAAGAAACCTATCTACTCAAGAGGCTCTTAGTTTATGGCGTTCTAACACTAGAAAAATTAAAAGTCTCAACTTCATCTCAAGGCAAACGCCAATAGACCTGCCGAAATGCATTTATAATATAGATCCACACCATTAACAAGCTATTTGCCAAGAATAAAGGTGGTTAATAAAATCCAGCCAGGGAAGCATTTTACGCTAACTCTTACTGCTTGGAGCTTCTACCCTGTGCTGCAAGTTTTGCTGCAACTTGTTCTTCAGACAAAGGTAAGTAATATATCCTCGGGGTTGCTCTGGTTTTGCGAAAGAGATCATCTAGAGTGACAATAGGTGGGTCAACTTTCTCTGGAAGAGGTGGTGGGGAAGGAAGCCGTTCTCGTGAAGCTGGAGGGAGCTTTGACAATGGTGGTGGAGGTGGGAGAGTAGCAGGAACTGGAGGTTGCTCCCTATGCTGGCGAGAAGGCTCGGGCTTTGAGATGGGTTGAACAGGAGGAACTGTCAGAGTCTCACTCACTGACGCAGCTTGAACTGGAGGAGGCTCTAACTTCATTTTCACTTCTTGAGGATCAACATACTCAGCAACTAGGAGCCGTCCCCCATTTGGAGGCCATTGCAGGTTATACACAGCATTTCGTGTCTCAATAGCTTCTTCAACTGATGAATACTACCAAAAAAGTACTTAAAAGTCAGAAATATATGCAGAACTCAATAATGTTGTGGAGAAAATCAAGTTGGTGGAAGAGAGTTAAATCTTACAGTGACGTAGCAATGGGTCTTAATATGGTCCATCCAAAAACTGACAACTTCCCCAGTTTTACCTAAAAGCTCTTGAACTTGTTTCAGGGTAAAAGGCCGGAGAAAACGATCAATCCTGAGGGATGTAGTTGGGGACTTTTGTGACGGCGGTACTGCCAGAGATAAAATATGCTCTTTAGATTAAAAAATCAGAAGCTGAAGAAGACACAAGGCATACAGGAATGATGACAAAGCATTATTCAAAACATATCTAGAGAATACAGCATGGAAAGAAATATAATCATCATCATCATAAGTATAAAAGAAATGAAATGGGAGACTAATTATTTATCTTCAAAAATAAATCTCCATGAAATGTGGATGACAAGTGTCTAAGTGCCTAAAATTTGCTCTGCACAAGGTTTAGTGTAAAAATATGGAAGTGTATGGCAATAAAATTAAGAAAAAAAGTATATTTTCTAATCCAAAAATTTTGGGCCATTTTCAATTTCAACGCCAAAGTTTGCTGTCACTTCATTCCTGATGTTTAAAAAGAATTTCAATATGGTCATGTGTATTAACATTTTTCAAATTAATGATGTGAAAATCTAATTTGATGATCAAATATCCGAACAATCTTCAAAATTGATCAAATTATGTTCCCCAAGTGCAGAAATTGACATATTTTGGAGCAAGAGTGTCATAGATTCATTTGTAGTTATTTTTGTAAAAGCCAAATCTTATGACTGGTTGATGAAACTTGGTCAAATATTAAGATAATCTTGCCCTGCGATAGACAAATTAGATTTTTCTTAATCACTAATTTGGATGGCAATGCCATTTAGGATGGAACTGAAAATATTGTATAAAATAGGGACAAAATTGACAGGAAAAACTTTAAAGAGTGTAATTCATATTTGGCAGTCTTACAGTCAACTTAATTATTTGTTAATTCAACACTAGAAATGCAACAATCAGTGCTTCATAGCATAACCCAGGACAATACAATCAAACTTTTAACTCCACGTCAAGATACATGTCAACTTACCAATGCGATCCCTGGGTGCATCATCAGCTGCTGAGGAATCAGACCTTGAGAAGTTGCGTTTCAGAGCAACTGACTCATTTTTGGGTGTGGTGGCAGGTGTAGTGCTTTGTGAATCTGATTTAGTTGTTTCAGAATTCCATCTCCGTTGCCTTTTTGCAGGCTCATTGTTTCCAACTAATGCTTGATCTGCAACACAAAGCCAAGAGGATTCAGGACCTTTAAAAAAAATTGAATTTATAATATGCTTAAAGAAACCAGAATAACAAAGCATTGCTTGAAGCAACTTACATTGCACATATAATACTTTCCTTGTCTAAGCAAAAGTTTTCCAATTAAAACCAAAAGATATAGCCTACTTAAGAAGGGAAAGTATATTTCAACAAATGAATGCGCACTACTTCCAGAATGGAGGCTGTCATCATTATTGTTCTCATCATGAAACAATAAATAAAAAATATAACTTAATGAGCAGCATATTGGTTCATCAATTATCAGCTACCAAATACTAGCACGATGTCCACATGTCATAAATTAAGCAGACTACAAAAATTAAAGAGCTTATATGCATGCAAGTACTATATCAACATTTAGTAAAACGTACAAAAGGGTCTTTGTAACAACGGAAGATATAGTACACTGGGAACAAAAAAAAAATCACATGTGCAGCATGAATTATGAATTAAAAGATCAAGATTATAAAGCTTACCATGAAATTTTCTTTTCTCGGTGGACACAATGGGGGAATTGTCATCATCCTGATCAATGACACTTTTTCCTGCAGAGAGATCATCTCCCACAACTTCAGTACTACTTTCCCCCTTCACAGTAGGTATTTCACTACTCTTACTCTGCTCTCTAAGTTTATCATCATCAAACTTAGATTCAACATGCTTGCTCTCAGGCAAATCCTCTTCCATAGAATCATCACCAGAACTTCTGTCCAGGTTTAACTTTTCTGGATACCCAACATCTTCACTGATATTGGTCTTCGTAACATTATTGATAGTCTCTTCAACGGATGCCTTTTTCTCATGTGGCTCTCTAACATCCATTGAACGTGATTCATCATAAACAGGGACAACATTGTTGGGTGATGGTTCCACCATCTCTGGCTTAATAATATCTTGTTCTAATTTAACATTATCAGCAATTATATTATCCTTTAGTTCATTCTTTTCATTAATTGACAATGAATCACAAGAAATAGAATCAGATTTTACGTGAGACCCTAATCTAGGGTTGACCTCAGATACCTGGTTTTCTGGAATAGAACAGTCAGGAATGAGATCCTTCTTTAAGTCAAACTCTTGCTGGGGCTTTGAATCCTCAGTCTCCAGCTGGGCCACTGAACCCTCAGTCTCCAGCTTGGTTGTTAGTTCACCATTATCCTTCTGTATTCCTGTGCTAGAGGAATCCTGGCAACTGGTAACTACTTCTGTTACACTCTCAGTGACTTCAACACTAGTCTCCAAAGCAGAACCATGAATGACCAGCTCCTCTGCCACACTCACAGAATCCATGCTACCAGGAAAATTTGTATGACAAACTTCTTCAACCAAGGGTGTCACGCAATTATCAACATCGACTGGAACAGTAACAGAATCCTGCTCGTCATTTTTGGTGCTTTCATTTCCCTCAACTACTGAAATCTGTTCTGCATTATCCCTTTCATGTTGTTGAACTGTACCAATATTCCCCTTTTCATCTGCTGCTTGTGTTTCAACAGTTTCTATACCTTCCGATGCAATTGTATCAACTACTTCAGCAGCTACAGTCACTGTCTCTGAATCTTTCACCCCAGCTACAGGCTGGGGATCATGATCCATACCATTAGCCTCGTCCTTAGAAGCTTTATTAACCTCATCCTTCTCAGAAGCTTCATTTGCCTCATCCTGCTCAGAAGCCTCCAAAGCCTCCCTTTCAATGCGGAGGGCTTCATCCAATCGCTTGATCAAATCGTCTTTCAAACCCTTAATAGTTAGTTTCCTTCTCTTTAGCTCCTCTTTCAGTTCAGTTACTTTCCATTGATCAATGGGTCGATTGTCAAGAATTGGATATCTTGATGACATTATCTCAAAATACAATTGACCCTCACTAACCTGGAGCCAGCAATTAGATATAACACAGATCAACTGCAGAGGAACAGTCAAGGACAAGTTTCATTAGGCTTGACAACTTGGACCAGCTAGGGAAACATAATCATCATTCAATCCATCTAATGAATCTGTCCATGTTTTCTTTCCTAAATATTTGAGACATAATATACATCTTCCTTAGCTCTTCAATTTGATAAGCAAAAGTGGAGTGGAGCCGGCATGAAATAAAATAATTTCCAGAATATTATAAAAGCACAGTTACCAAAATAATATCCTCGAGTGAATGTAACAGAAACCACATAACTGAAGTCCCCATAAACAAAAATAGTTGACACAGAAAAACAGGCATTATTAAAATTGATAAAATCTTGAACTTTCAATTATTGCGGGCAATCTAATGCAAACTGATAACCAGCCACAGAAAAACCTTGTACATCCCATTTGTACAATTAGTTAATCACAGACTTCCCCTTTTTTCACATCCTAAAAGATGCACAATACACATCACAAAATATATGTCAAAAGACATATATATAGATATATTAGAAGAGACTAAATGTTTTAGTACAAAATGAACTAAACATTATGCAAGCTAATGCCCCCAAATTAAAAGTTAAAACTGCAACCGTGCACAAGCATTGAAGGTTAATTAACGTCATATAAGGAGATCCGAACCTAAAATTTCTAGCATCAAGATCCCAACAGAACCAAAGCAACAATCAGTTAAAGGAAACACAAATTCGTAGGACAAGAGTAACACGGCCAAGACATACACTGCCTGCTCTATAGCTTCACCAAATGCGCATGCATTTTCTAAATAAAAACAAACACTCGTTAATCCAAAAATCAGCATTTCCGGAAAACCAGGTGGAATTAAAAATGAAATCAACCACGCATTTATCAAGAGAAGAGAAAATGAAACAGAACACCGAGATCGTGAAAGGATTGTGCAATTACTCACAATGATAGTTTGTCGAGGAAGCCGAAGACGCTGAATGAGGCTTTAAGTGAAGCTTTGCCAATTTGGACAGAGATAAGTATACGAAACCCTAAATTCACAAGAAGAAACCCACCATTAGAGGAGATGAAACAGAAACGCCACAATGAATAAACCGACCTATAGGCAAAATGCTCAACTGCGCCTTAACTTACTCGTTTCAATTCCTGAAAACTGCGAATGAGGAAGTGTATTACATGAAATGCAAATCAATATCAACAGACGATTTATCGAAGAGAAGGAGGAGACAACAGAGTACAATGGAAACGGTAGAGATTGGCCATTATCTTACACTAGGGTTTTTTTTTTTTTTCCTTTTCGTTTTTTTTCTTTTGAAGGGGGTTTTCTCGTCACGCTATTGTGCGCTCTTTCGCGTGAGATATCGGGGGCTGAGATAAACAGCAATTGTGTGTGCGGTGATACTACGATAATAAGATTTAGTCAAGCAGAATACCTAAAATACCCTCTGTACACGTGGCAGTTAGATGACCTCATTTCTTATGTTGTGCTGCCCAGTGCTCGCCTGGACCAGTAACGCGAGATTGAATTTTCAAAACTATTCTTTCTTGTCTTGAGAATATTAATTGTTTTTAGCCCTTTTTAATTTACTGAAAACCTTTAATACAATCCTCATGAATTTTTAAAATACAAATATTTAGTACTTAAATTTAAGTCAAAATCTCTTTTTGATCTTTGAACTATATGATAAATTATGTTATGGTTTTTAATTTTTTTTTTTTCATTTGTTCTAGTCTAACATGTGATTCTATCTAATTCTAAAATTACCTCTAATCTAAATCTATGAGATTAACGATTTCTTAATTATATGTATTTTAATAAATAAATTTACAAATAAAAGACAAAATTTTCTTTCTTAATTACAAAATTATTAAAATTAGTGGTGAAACAAGCAAAAAGTGTAAGTATCAATAAAATCCACCCTATAATTTAACGATAAAAATGAGATTTTAACCCTTACACTGTTTGTTTATCATTGTGTTTTAAGGCGTCTAAAACTTTACCACACCAATTAAGTAGCAGAATGCCCATTGTCCAAGACATTCAACAAATAGAACATTCAACAAAATTAGAGTGGTTGACCCAAGAAAAGAAAAAAGGAAAAGTAGAGTGGCGCACAGAAAAGTACCGTTAACTAAAACGATTCCATACTATAATCACATGGCTGGAGTATAACCTAACATCAATCTTTATGGATAAGGTTCACTGGAACTAGTTCAAACAAAGCAAAATCCTATCTACTTAAAACTAAAATGGCTCTTCTCTTAGTTTATGGCATTGCAACACTAATAAAGTCTCAACTCATAGCAAGATCAAGAACCAAATACTTCCCATTTGCAAGGAGTCAACATCATCTTCTCAGGTCAAACACCTGCAGACATGCCAAGACAAATTTACAATACAGATCCACTCCATTAACTAATAAACAAAGTTAACAAAATCCAGCCAGGGAAGAACTATAGGCTAATATGGCTACTGCTTGGAGCTTTTACCCTGTGCCGTGAGTTTTGCTGCAACTTGCTCTTCAGACAAAGGTAAATAATAGATCCTAGGAGTTGCTCTGGTTTTGCGAAAGAGATCATCTAGAGTGACAATAGGTGGATCAGCTTTCTCTGGAAGGGGTGGTGGGGATGGCAGTCGTTCTCTCGATGCTGGTGGGAGCTGTGACAACGGTGGTGGAGGCGGGAGAGTAGCTGGAACTGGAGGTTGCTCCCTATGCTGGCGAGAAGTCTCTGGCTTTGAGGTGGGTGGTGCAGGAGGAACTGTCGGAGTCGCACTCAAAGAAGGAGCTTGAACAGGAGGAGGCTCTAATTTCATTTTCACTTCTTGAGGATCGACGTACTCAGCAACTAGAAGCCGCCCCCCATTGGGAGGCCATTGCAGGTTATACACGGTATTTCGTGTCTCGATGGCTTCTTCCACTGATGAGTACTGCCGAAAAAGTACTTAAAAGTTAGACATATATGCTGAATGCAATAGCATTGTGGGGAAATTTGCAGTTTGAGGAAGAGAGTTAAATCTCACCGTGACATAGCAATGGGTCTTAATATGGTCCATCCAAAAACTGGTAACTTTCCCAGTTTTAGCTAGAAGCTCTTGGACTTGTTTCAGGGTAAAAGGACGGAGGAAACGATCAATCCTGAGGGAAGTAGTTGGGGACCTTTGTGATTGTGGGACTGCCAAACATAAATTACTCTTTAGACTTATCAATCGGAAGCTGAATTTACAACAAAGATGGTATGATGACAAATATTCTTCTGCCAGTGATGTCGTAGTTTCATAGTAGATTTCCAAAAAAAAGGTAAAGACAAGCCCATATTTACGATTGGATAATTTCGTCAAATATTAATATATTCTTGCTAGTGAAAGAGAATTAGATTTTTTTTTTCTTTTATCACTACTTTGGATAGCATTAGTACTTTGGACGAATTTGAGAAATCTTGTGCATATAAAAGATGAATTTGACATGAAAAGCTTTTATGTCCAAAATTTAAAATGATCACCATGGGAACAGAGAAAACTACCCTTACCAAAAATTTCTTAGTTGTTAATTCAACATTAGAAATGCAACTATCAGTTCTCCATAGCTTCACCCAGGGCTATACAATAAAAAATCTCACTCCAAATCAAGATACATGTCAACTTACCAATGCGATCCTTTGGAGAATCATCAGCTGCTGAGGAGTCAGACCTAGAGAAGTTGCGTCTCAGAGGAGCTGACTCATTCTTGGGTGTGGTGGCGGGTGTAGTGCCTTGTGGATCTGGACCACTAGTTGTTTCAGAATTCCACCTCCGTTGCCTTTTTGCTGGCTCATTGTTACCAACTGGGGCTTGATCTGTTACACAATTCCCACATAATTCAGGCCATGGAAAATTGGATTACAATATACTTAAAAAAAATTTATTTGAATAACAAAGCATTGCTTATTGCACATATAATATTTTTCTTGTCTAAGCAAAAGTCTTCCAATTAATACCAAAAAAAAAATAGTCTATTTAACAACAACAACAACAACCAAAGCCTTTTCCCACTAGGTGGGGTCGGCTATATGGATCGTATTCTATCCTTGCACATGTCAACCGTTAGGTTATTGATAGATAAATCTAGAGCCAGTAAAGAGTTCAACAAATTAATGCATACTACTTGCTGAAAACCTAGAGCCAGTCATTAACTTTATTCTTATCATGAAAAAATGAATAAACAAATAACTTTACGTGCAGCCTGTTGGTTGATCGGTCATCAGCTACCCAAAACTAGCATGAAGTTGGCATGTCATAAATTAAGCAGATTACCAAAAATAAAAGAGCTTACACACATCCACATATCCATATCAGCATTTAGTAAAAGGCAAAAGGGATCTTTGGAACAACGATAGATTTAGTACAACAGGAAGAAAAAAAAAGATGACAACAACAACAAGAAATGCAGCCGCAATGATGAATAAAAGATAAGAATACAGAAGCTCACCATGAAATTTTCTTTTCTCGGTGGACATAATAGCGGAAATGTCATTATCCCGGTGAGCATCACATTTTCCTGCAGAGAGAACATCTCCAGTAACTTCAGCACCACTTTCCTCCTTCACAATAGGTATTTCAATACTCTTACTCTTCTCTGTAAGTTTATCATCGTTAAACTTAGAATCAAATTGCTTGCTCTCTGGCAAATCCTCTTCCATAGAATCATCACCGGAACTTCTGTCCAGGTTTAACTTCTCTGGATACCCAACATCCTCACTGCTATTGGACTTTTTCAAGTCCGGACTTGTAATATTATAGATATTCTCTTCAACGGATGCCTTTTTCATATGTGGTTCTTCGACATCCATTAAACGTGATTCATCATAAACGGGGACAACATTGTTGGGTGATGGTTCCACCATCTCCGGCTTAATAGTATCTTGTTCTAATTTGACATTATCAGCAATTATATTATCCTTTAGTTCATTCTTTTCATTAATTGACACAGAATCACAAGAAATAGAATCAGATTTTACTTGAGATCCTAATCTAGGGTTGACCTCAGATACCTGGTTTTCTGGGATAGAACAGTTGGGCATGGAATCCGTCTTTAAGTCAGACTCTTGCTGGGGCTTTGAATCTTCACTCTCCAGCTGGGCCCTTGAATCCTCGGTCTCCAGCTTGGTTGCTAGTTCCCCATTCTCCTGTATTTCTGTGCTATAAGAATCCTGACAACAGACCACTTCTGTTACACTCTCAGTGACTTTAACATCAGTCTGCACAGCAGAACCATGAGCAACCAGCTTCTCTGCCATACTTGCAATATCCATACTACCAGGCAAGTTTGTATGATCAACTTCTTCAACCAAGGGTGGCACATCCAGCTTGTCATTTTTGGTGCTTTCACTTTCCACAACTGGTGAAATTTCTTCTGCATTATTCATTTCAACTTGTTCAACTGTACCAACATTCTCCTTTACATCTGCTACTGTTGTTTCGACAATTTTGGTACTCTCCCTTTCAATTGTATCAACTACTTCAGCAACTACAGTCACTGTCTCTGAATCTTTCACCCCAGCTACAGACTGGGGATCATGATCCAAACCATTAGCCTCATCCTTCTTGGAAGCTTCATCAGCTTCTTCCTTCCCAGAGGCCTCCACAGCCTCCCTTTCAATGCGGAGGGCTTCATCCAAACGCTTGATCAAATCATCCTTCAAACCCTTTGTAGTTAGTTTCCTTCTTTTCAGTTCCTCTTTCAGTTCTGTAACTTTCCATTGATCAATAGGTCGATTGTCAAGAATTGGATAACTTGATGACATTATATCCAAAAACAATTCACCTTTGCTAACCTGGAGCCAGCAATTAGATATAACACAGAATCAACTCCAGAAAAACAGTTGAGGCCAGGTTTCATTAGGCTTGATAATAGGGTAACCAGAGAAAGATAATCATCACTCAGTACATGTAATGATTCAGTCCATGCTTTTTTCCCCTAAATATTTGGGACAGAATAATACATCTCCATCCTTAGCTCTTCAATTTGATAAGCAAACGTGAAGCTAGTAAGGAGTATAATTATTTATTATTTCCAGAATACTGTAAAATCACAGTTACCAAAATAATACCTTGCTGAATGTAACAAAACCCACATAAATGAAAATACCAGACTCATAATAATAAAACAGTCGACACAGTGAGACTGGCATTCTTAACATCAATAATTTCATGAACCTTAAATTATTGCGGGCTACCTAATGCAACCTGATACCCAACCACAGAAAACCTTATACATCCCATTTGTATAATTATGGACTTCCCCTTTTCTAGATCATGTCCACGTCCCAAATGAAGCACAATAAATATTACAAGATATATGGGCGCGCACACACACATATATATAGAGAGAGAGACATTAGAAAAGACTAATTGTTTCAGTACAAAATGAACTGAACATTAAGCAAGCTAATGCACCCAAATTAAAAGTTAAAATTGCAAACGTGCAGAACATTGGTAAGGTTGAACAAAGTCATATATTAGGAGATCCGAACCAAAAAATCCAACAGAAGAAAACTAACAAACATTTAAAAGGAAACAAAACTTCGCACGACTAGAGCACTGTGACCAAGACTCTCATAGCCTGCTCTATAGCTTCACAAAATGCGCATACATTTTCTTTAAAAAGACAAACAAAAAAAAATAACTAATCCCAAATGACATTATCCACGCATTTATCAAGAAAAGAGGGAAAAAAACGGGAAAGAGAAACACCGGGATCGTCGAAGAATTGTGAAATCACTCACAGTGATAGTTTTGGGGGAAGCCGAAGACGCTGAATTGCTCAAAGTGAAGCTTTACCTATTCCGACAGGGGTAGATAGACAGACGAAACGAAACCCTAATTTCAAAAGAAGAAACCCATCATTAGAGAAGAAGCGACGTAGAAGCAAGAATGAATGAAGCGACATATAGACACTCTCCTGCACCCTAACTTAGTGGTTTCGATTCCTGAAAACTGTGAATGAGGAAGTGTATTGCAAGCAAACTCCCCAAACCATAACAAAAAGAAAATGAATAGATGATTTATCGAAAAACAAGAGATTACAGAGAATGATAGAAACGGTAAAGATTAGTCAGAAATCTTACACTAGGGTTATTTCTTTATTTCTTGGGTGCGAGTGTTCTTGTGAAGCTATGAGCCCTCTGTTTCGAGATGACGAGGGACAAAGACGAACCCAGGCTTGAGCGTAGGATGATAATTGATAGGTTACTACTCTAGTAAGTAGTAAGTAGTAAGTACTTTGGTTCCCATATCTATTTTTTTTTTTCGTTATTACATTTGATTGGTAATAAAAATCATTTTATTTTTTTCCATTCTTGAATCTTTCGATCTTTAAATTTAAATTAACACATTAAATCAAATAACAAATTTTATTTAAATAATCTTCATAATAAAGTGATAAAAGAAATACTTTACAAAGACAAAACGATTTAAAAATTAAAATATATCATTTGTATCATATATTAAGATAATAAAAATAAATTGTGAAAAAGTATTTTTATAAATTCTTTCTTTATTTTAATTATATTTTTTAAAAATAATATATATATATAGTGAAAATTTTAAAAGCCATTTAACTTTATTAATTAACTGAAGTTTTTTTTTTTGCCATAATTAACTCAAGTTCCTTGATATTATATTTAATATTTCGTATAAAATATTATTTCAATATATTACATGATTTAAATGGACAAGGCAAAAACACTAATTTCATCCTCAAATTTTACATTAATTATCAATTTTATCTTCAATTTTTTTTGTAGTCAATTTCATCCCAATGTTTCACATTTTGATCAATTTTATAATTTGCTCTTACTTTAGCGAAATATTAATGACACAATCTACATGGTTAATAATATGTAATGTAAAACTGATAGAAAAAGAAACTCAAAATGAAAAAATAATGCAATTTTTTTTAATTTATTAAAAAAAATTAGTCAAAAGATAAAATTGATCAAAATGTGAAATATTGAAAACGAAATTGACCACAAAAAAAGATGAGGAACAAAATTGGGTGCAAAGTTTAGAGACGAAATTGGTGTTTTTGTCAAAAGGAAATAATAAAAAGACCATAAAATTGTACAATAAGTCAACAAGTCATAAAATATAACATGTTATAAAATAAGAGTAAATATACAAAATATTTGGAAGATTGTTAGCAAAAACAAAAATATTTGAAAGATATAGAGATAAATGAATGATCATGATTCTTTTATTCAACTTATTTTTCTTATAGTCTAAAAACTTTGAAAAGAGTAATGTATCTAATTTGATGTCCAGAACAAGGGGATAAACTTATACATAGAAAAATTAAAGATGACAATCTTATTCATAGAGAAAACCCAAACTCTAGATATGGAAGATACTAAGGGCTTGTTTGGGGATGGGGCATCCCAAACTCATCCCATTCTAATCCTAATCTCAACCTAAAATTAGATGAACAGTCCAGTTTGGGTGTTTGTCTGGCACATAATCTCATCTCATCTCATCCAAATCATCATCCCATTTATCATACATTTACTAATCTACCCCTATTTATATACCTATATTTACCTACACTCTAATACAAATATAAAAAAGATAATTAGACAAAATAGTAATTTTACATACCCTCATTTATTACACTTATAATTTTCTCTC